>JAPYYX010003745.1:0-14542 GCA_030522605.1 Cremastinae sp. B BG-2022a | reverse complement strand
TTAAATAAAAATAAATTTAATTTCGAAACTATAGCAAAAACGTTTGTCTTCGCGTATAGATAGTCGCGGTAGCTCGGCGATTTTTGATATTTTGAAAAATGTACTTGCCTCGAGTCTCTACCGCGACTCTTGATAACGAATATTGTTTCGAAATTTATATCTGTTTATTTAATAGTAACGAACATTGTTTCGGGATTTATATCCGTTTCTTTAATAATAACGAATATTGTATCGGAATTTATATCCGTTTATTTAATAATAACGAATATTGTTGAATTTTTGACTTTCTAGACTTTTTAAAGGTTTCCGAATTTTTTGTGTATTAGCTACAATAGCGATTAACAACTTCCGATTATTAATTGAACCATTTTAACAATTAACATTGTTCAACCAATTAAAATATAAAATTTTAGTCAAATGCTTTCAAATTTTGGAATTAGCATTGAACACTCATATGAAACATATAAAAAAAATTTTGCGGAGATGGTACCTTTTTTTGTTTATGCTTAGAACGTTTTATGAATTTCCCATAAGACACAATGTTAAATTTTAAAAGTTTGAAAGTTCATAACTTTAAAAACCATTTAGTGAATCATTCTCAAATTTGGCACAATGATTTTTTAGCCGCTTTCAAACAAGTCTCCAAAATTTTAACTTTTTCTTACCATTTTAAAAATAGGTATAATTCCTCCTTAATAGTAACGAATATTCTTTCGGAATTTATATCCGTTTATTTAATAATAACGAATATTGTTTCCATTTTTTAATTCAATTTTGATCATTTTTCGATTCCCTATCTTTTTTACGGGTTTATTTCTTTATTTTTCTGCTAACTGTACCGAAACACCTTAAGAAAGACATGACAAAGCTATATTGATAAGTAATTTCTTCCTCGATATTTTTAATATTCAGTTTATGAATTGTAATTTATTCTCGAAGGAATATTTTGGTTTTGTAATCATGAGCTTTCCAAGAACAGATTCCTCTTGTAAAACAGAATCGGTAATAATTTTCGGGCACATTTGTACGTCGGTAGTTCGTATATTAGAAGGTTAGGAGAGTCGATGCGGAGTCTAATTGTGAAAGTTTTCGCGCAAAGTTCCGCCGACCCCGCCGACCCTGCTGGCCACCGGAACGACAATGGACTCGGTGCAGTTGCAATGGAAACAGGGAGATAACGGCGGCGCGCCGATCAAAGGTTTCGTGCTCGCTTATAGACGCGAGTTTGCCGAATGGGAGGAATTAATGCTGGATCGACGCGCCAATACGCATCTGCTCGGTGGATTGCAATGCGGGACAAAGTATCAATTCACGCTCGCCGCATTCAATCGGATAGGAAGCGGCAGCGCCAGTCAGACCGTTACCGCAAAGACAAACGGCTCGAAGCCCCTCGCCCCGGCGAAACAGCATCTCATCAGGATCAACGCCACTTCTGTCCTACTCGAAATGGCCACTTGGCAAGACGGTGGATGCCCGCTCCTCTACTTGGTCGTCGAGTACAAAAGATTGCCCGGCGACTGGCTCTTAGGTAAATCTCATTCATCTGACTCACCGTTTCAATTTCACGACAATTAAAATAATACTTTTATTATTTTAGCCCGTTCTTTGTAAATTTACACTTTTGTCAGTTTTTTCCCCTGATGGAAATGAATTTATCAGATTTCAACAGATATTGTAATAATCGCTCAAAAAATTACAAAAAATGAGAATTTCTACATATTTCACCAGAATTCAATATATTTTGTGTGCTTGTTCCAATTGCCGATCATAAATATCTAATTCTTGATAAAATTTCACCGAATTTGATATTTTTTGTCATAGAGGAACTAAAAAAATTAAAATTAAAAACTAAATTAGTTCCTTCATGACAAATTCGGCGAAATTTTATCAGAAATTAGATATTTATGATCGGCAATTGGAACAAGCACACAAAATATATTGAATTCTGGTGAAATATGTGAAAACTCTCATTTTTTGTAATTTTTTGAGAGATTATTACAATATCTGTTGAAATCTGATAAATTCATTTCCATCAGGGTTCCCATTAAAAACGGGACGTTACTCGTCCAGAATGAAAATTTCTTTTCTCGAGATAATCGAGGGAAAAATATGACGATAATGAACGAATTTGTAGTCTCGAACAACGTCTCGCCGCAGTCGAGATTTCCGATAGTGGACCTGCAGAGCGGAACTAGTTACGAATTGAGGGTAACCGCTTACAACAATGCTGGCTCCACCCAGGCCGAATACTTATTCAGTACACTAAGCGCGACAGGAAACACAAGGATTTACGGAAGTCCTCCGCATCCCAGCGAGGACATTCCATTGTATTTGGATCCTCAAGTTCTCGCTCCGAGCGTCATATCCATCGTGGCTGTTATTCTCGTCGTTGGAGGTGTTTGCTTTTGCCTGAGAACGCGTAAGTTAATATTCCATTCAATGAAGCGCGCTTGGAAATAAAACAGAAGTACTCTGTGGAGAACAATGTTTCAAGATATAATTGTCCACCTTGCGGGAATTCAAAATATTTTTCGTGAATTTTCGAGCTCGCCGCCTAGCTCGAGCCGGAACGAGGTTATCGAAAGCAAGAGCTTTAAAAATATTGTTTATACGCGATAATTAGTCCGGGTGGGACGGGATCTCTGGATACCAAAATTTCGTCGAGTAATTCTAAATAAACGTGGCAGCGAGCCGAGGACTCGATTTGCATGTAAATTGCTTCTCGTTCTCTCGCGAATATAACTAGTTTGCATTCCGTATATTCCCTCGCATAAGCATTTGCCCCGTGCGTATGAAATAGGATCATAGCGCAATTAACAAAGTCCTTGTAGCAATCGGCGAAAGGAGAAACCTCAATTCGACTCGAAAAATGATTGCCAAAATTAGCAAATACTTTTTTTCAATTTTAATATCCAAAAAAATTCACACATTATTTTCGAAATGTAATTTCGAAATGTAATTTAATAAAATGTCTGTACTATAGCGATACAATTTTCAAAAAATTGTAAAAAAATTTCAGATCCGGGTCGTATGAGAAATTCGAACGATCCGAACTCGCAGAATCAGGCTGCCCTCGATAACAAGCACAACATGGAACAGAGGGAACAGTATTATGCAACTGTGAGAAAACCCGGTACGCAGTCACCCTGCCGTGAGGTGAGCGCACTGGAACGCATACCTGAATATTCCGAAGACATTTATCCGTATGCAACATTCCATCTTCCCGAGCAGGAAAATCTCTCGGCTAATCCCAGTAGACACGCTTATTTTTACGAAAGAAGCGAGACTATGCTCCAAGGTGCTCAGGTAATAAAAAATGCAACGTGGATATGAAATATACAAAACATTAGTAAAAGAATACAACATTTTCCTCCCTGTAGGGGGCCTCTGGTGGCAAAATGCCCCCCCCCCAAATATCAATATCCATAAATTTTTGGGGGAAAAATGGGCCCTCAAAGTAGTTATAACGTCAAAATTTTCACTATCAAATCCCTTTTGTACTTTTCAGAAAAGCCGCTAAAGTACGTAAATACCCCAAATACATAATAAAAAAATTCAAAACATAAAATAAGTGAAAAACATATTGAGTTTTTTAGGGGGCCCATTTTACCCCACATTTCTCGATTCGTTAATTTCTATAAAAATAGAAAATTAACACCATAAACTCAACAGAACACCAAACAAAACTAAAATAAGCCAAAATCTCAAATTATCAAATTTTTTCCAAGGGGGTCCATTTTGCCCCACATTATTAATTTTTTTATTGTCAATGAACAGAGCAAGGTAAGGTCAAATTTTTTATAAGAAACTAAAAAAAAGTGAAACCAGTCCATTACACTAAGGATTCTAACATTTTTTCCTTGAGGGGCCCATTTTGCCGCCCTCCCTCTCCTGTAAGTTTTGTTTTTACAGAAGAGCGAATATTATTTCGAGTTAGTTTTGAATGATCTGGATCTTTTCTTTCAGTGCGATATCGATCAGTACATGAAAGTTCGAGGCCGCTCAAGACGGAAGTCGAAATCGTTCAAGTCCGAGTCGGAGGAGTATGACACTCTTGGCTCGGACAGCGACACGGAGGTCGGTACGAGCAGCAGGACCGAATCGTCGAATCACCTGGACGATTCGGGCCCCGCGTCGATAATCGCCCGCTCGCCGGGTCCGAATTCCGGACCTCAGCGAGGAAGAGAACAAAGACTGGCCCTCTTTCCAAGACCGGTTCATCATAGTAAGTTAGTATTCGGTCTTTCTGTGTTTGCATCTTCCAATAATATGAAAATGACAGATAAATCATTCAATCCATTGAACTAATTGATGATCACACGATCTGTATCGTCCCTTCCTCTCTCTCACTCTCGATCTCAATTTCCAACCTGATCCTCGTTCCATTCAACTCTTTCTCTTTTTCTCTTTTCGTTACTCGACTATTTCACAGATGTGCTATACCACACCCACGAATCAAGTACATCAACCGAGCCGTCACCAATTTCTGAGAGAAAAACTTTTCCAAGGCCCGACAAGCCAAGGTACGTTTCCGAAAAAAAAAAATCATCCTTCGATTTTCATTTCGATCTTTAACAAAAATAATATACCATCTTTTACTAGATTGCACATTTTTATAAATTTTCAGTCTTAAAAATACAAATAAATAGCATTTCCCTCGATGATTGATAAAAAATCCTATGTAGGGGAGGGGGTGGGGGGGGGCAAAATGGGGTACTTAAGAAAAATTTCCGACTCCAAGGGTTTAAATATGCTGATTTTTTTGTTTTTTAATCACAATTGAAGGAAACAAATTCAATTATTAATTGATGATTTATATTCATTTTTGTTTAAATGTGTTTCATTACCAAAGAAAATGGTCTTTTTCGATCTGCTATGTTAATTGATTTTTCGCTTTAGCTTTTGTTTAAACGTATTTTTAAATCACCAAATATAATGTTCTTAGCAAATGAAAGACTGCTTGATATTAAATTTTATCAAAATTTGAAATATTGTAAATTTTCACCAAATTTTTGGGGTACCCCATTTTCTCCCCCGTACCCCATTTTGCCCTCCCCTCCCTTAAAAAAATATTGTTAACAAAAAGAAATAAATTTTTGAGCCGTTAGTAAAATAATGGAATAAAAAAATGGATTCTTCTGTCTTCCCGTCTCAGTTATTGTCACGATCTTTTCTGATGTGTCGAAGGAGTCGTGGGATGACGCCCGAGATGTCGATCGAGACGGCTCGGAGTCCACCGATAAATCAAGGAATGCGGGGGGGCTCGAAGTTATCGGAGGGAGAAGGACGAATTTATTCGACAAGTCCGTCGCCGTCGTCGATCGCGACGAGTCGAGCCGGTCGTCAGGTCGTTTCTGGCCCGTTGAAGAGTGAGCCTTGTCGACGATCGGTCGAGTCGCTGTGTCTCTTGAGCGAACAAGGCAAAGCCGGTAGAAACTTTTCTCGGCGTTACGACGAGTCCTCGGAAAGGAACGAAGACTGGGGCAACGAATTGTCGACGCTGGAGCTTAAGCCGCCCTCAGGCTTCACCGACACCCACGAGACGAGTGAGGCCGAGTGCGACATAGACATGAAGCTCAGGTTTCATCGCAAGCGACCCGGCCCCGTTTGCAACTCGCTGTCCAAATCGCCAAAAGACTTTACCATCACTGTCTAAATGTACTCAATGTTCGAGACTTAAGTAAATTTACGAGAAACGCGAAGGGGAGATAAAATTAAAACAAAAAAAACGATATTTCATTGTTTATGCGCTAAGATCGAAAAGAAAAATAAAGTTAACGATTTAACGACGAAAAAGTAACAAAAAAAGTAAACGAAATGTTCGTACAGGACGCATCGAGTGTCTGCGAGTACTGACGACATTATTAATGCTCCGTGTACAATAAAGACTTATTTTTCTAGTAAACACAAAGTTGCAATGATTATTTTGGAAATTACCTTATCCCGATTTCAGAATATTTATTTTATCTTCAAAATATATCTTTATTAGGAAATTAAGCAATGATAAAAGGCATTGAGGACAAGATCAATAAACAGTTAATTAATTAATTACAGTAAACATAAAGTTGCAATGATTATTTTGGAAATTCCCTTATCCCGATCCTTGCAGAATTTTTATTTCATCTTCGAAATATATCTTTGTTAGGAAATTAAGCAATGATAGGCATTGAGGACAAGATCAATAAACAGTTTATTACATCAATTTATGATTACAATAACTCATTGTGTCATGCCCGATTGGACTGTCACATTTTTCTCTCGCCATTCATGATATACAAACGTAAATTCAGTGACAGCGACAAGTGACAGTTCGCTGCCACGTGGGTTTCGATTATTTTTTTTCTTATTTTAACTCGTACTCATTTTGTATCTTCCTCTCATAGAAAAAAAAACAGAAATACATCCGCTCGGTTCGGAATACATTTCTAAATGAAAATGCTGACATTTTGAGATGCTTGTGCATATTTTGAGACATTTGCGGAACGACGTACAATTCTCTTTTACCGAAGTACTTTTCGTTTTCGAAATAAAAAAAAAACTCATCAAAATGATAAATGTGTTACGTTTTGCAGAATTTTTCTTTCCCTCTTTGAGCGAAGGAGCGATCTTCTTTTCTCATTTGGTTAATGGCCCGATCTTGGTCGACAATCTCTTCGTTTTTCTATGCAGTGACGTATACGATGAAAGCCACACACGGAGCATTTACAACTCACTCGTTAACATGTATATTTTTGATACATATTTTTTTTTATATCGTGCAGCAATGATTTTTTCATCGCTCCTTAATATTCTCTCTTTTCTCCTTCTCCATTTTTAATTTAATTATCTCGCAATATTGAATATTTTTCTGTGTCTTAATCTGTTATTAATTTTTTTCTTTTATTACAAATAATTTCCTATAATGATGATAATAATAATAATAATTTCCTAACGATAAGATTAGCTTTTTTGTATTCTTTTTTTCTTCTCGTTTTTGTATTCATCGTATAGTTTCTATGTCGGATGCGTTTATGAATATTTACAATGTCTATGTACAAATACTGATCGGAATGGCAAAAATATTTAGCATCGGGTGTCCGTTACGTGCCCACGAGGCGATTGTTCATTGAATCAAAACGTTACAATTGTTTCGGTAAATAATTATCGGCTCTCTTACTCTATCTCTCTATCTCTCTGGCCGCTGAGAAAACATTTTTTTTCTCGTTTTATGAGATTCGAAAAAACTTTGTCGACTTTTGTGGAATATTGTTTTTTTTGTTCGTACAAAACGCATTCAAACGATGCCATTTTTTTATCACACAGCGTGACAAATGTGGAGAAAGAAATGTCTTTGACGATGGATGAATTTCTCGTGACTTCGATGTATCGTGAAGAGCCCTTAACCCGTGAATTGAGAGTTTATCTTTAAGATTAAATTATCTTTTCTATTTCTCGATTTCAGACTGCAGTCGCGTTGTTCAATCAATGTAAAAAAGGGATAATATACTTCAGAGGTACGAAAAAATCGTGTGTTTACATTTATTTATATATTTATATAATCTCGATTCTTCTTCGCGTTTTTTTTTTCATTTTCACGATGAGTCGGAGCCTCGAAATTACACATCTCGAGGACGATGTTCTCGCTTCTTAATTTATTCCTTCCATTTTCTTTCTCATTCTCTCGTTGCCCTTTTTCTCGAATTTCTCTTTCTTCTCATTAATGATAGCTTAGTCCTTAATTGGTCGGCAAGATATTCGTAAGAAAGACAGATTGAGACAGAGACAAAGAGTGTGCTAAAAAGAGGTCTTGCCGCCTCGTACCGTTTCTTTTATTTCGTGTCTATCAGCCTGTGTGTCGCGTGTATGTGTGTGTGTGTGTGTCTCTCTCTTTTCATTTTTATTCTCGCACTATTATTTTCATTCTTCTTTAACGGGGACGGCTCACGTTTTTCTAATAAACCCTCTTTCTCTTTTTTTCTACCCTGATACGTCGATATGACCTATCGCGTGAGGTTCTTTTTCTTCTTCTTCTTTATTTTCTTTCAACTTCGAGAACTTTTCATTCTTGTATTTTCATTCCCACTATTTTTTTGCCAACTTTTCATCTCACTGGTCTATCACATTGAAACTACCCGTGTGACTCTTTTTCCATTTTTTTTCTTTCGTCTTCCCCCTTTTCTCTTTTCACTGATTGTAATAACTTCGTCTCGATTGTAATTCGTTATTAATGTTACGAATAATTATTTAATCCATCGATTAATACGTCAAACATACATTTCTAAGGATTTACATTTCATTCATTTTTTTTCTACAGTTTAGATATTTTTGTTTTTCCTCTTTCTCTCCGGTTTGGAATATTTTTCGTTCCGCCTTGCGTCACGGGGTTGATTCGACGAGGGTAATTTTTTTACACGTTTCGCACACGTTTTTGTTCACTTTTTGCTTAAATAGTACACTGACTAGAATCTAATACGGTTCGCTCTCACTCGCACATGATTTCTTTCGCATTATACACGTCTAATTCATCTTTCTTTCGATGATTATATATACATATGTATAATTTTTAAATCATTCATTTTGTCTTGTTCGATAACAATAAACTCGTGTTAATTTCATGTTATTTACTTTTCAATTTATTTTTCAATGTCGATTACAGCGTGGTACAGCGTTCGAGTGCGGAAACGTTTCGACATCGAATTACAGATTTAAGGAGATTTTTCAAAATTCAAGCCTGCGATCTTTCGATAATTTACATATTCAAGATTTCATCTTAACTCCGAGCTTGAGTTCCGAAAAATCAGCGAACGTTTGATTGGAAAAAAAGAATCTTATATGGAAAAATAGACTACGATATTTTTTCAAATTATAAGTTAAATCAAAATGGAACTTATGGTCTTGGAATTTACATTGGTGTTTTTTTATTAAATCTTAATACATAATGCACTCAAATTAATTTTTGTCATTTGGAAACTCTAGGTCAACTCGATCTGATTGTGTAAAATTCATGTCTTTCCGTCCATTCGCTTTCAGGTTTTCGAAACGATTTTCAAACAGTGTATACTTTTAGTAATGTATAAAATGAGAAAAAAAATTTGACATAACAGTCGGGTCGATTTGACGTAGAATTTCTCGTATATTTAACATTTATGAATATCTATATATTTTTTTGTGTACATTACATCTATAATTCAAGTGCATTATCCGTGAAACAAGATTTGTGAATATTTCTTTCTTATACATATACGTACGTTTCTATGGACCCACGAAAAGCCCATGATTAAAAAATTTTTATTTAATCCTAACAGTCAACCATTTACTCAAATTTATTTATTCAATCTCATTTTTTATTCATCTTAAATCGTGGCTTTACAGACTCTAATTGATGTCGAACGCACTGGAGGGATGTTGAGTGGTTTCTATCTTCATTTTCATTTATTTCCACCTCATTTTTTACTTTTTTGCAGGCAAGACTTTCTACGTTTTGGATCTTTAATTTCATACTCGGCCTTAAGAACGGAATTTAATAGGAGAAGCCAAGAGTCTAAGTCGATATTTATCGGGAGATAAAAAATTATATGTAATGGAAACAAAGACGAGAATCGAAAAAATTTCGAAATCGTAATACTAAAAAATATTTTTTTCTGTACATTGGATCGTGCAAGGTGATCGCGACTTCGTAATATACAGGGCATCAGATTTTTTATATTTTTGCTTTTTTGTTTTTTTACTGTATATTTTATACACATTTCACACAAAACGATCCCATTTCGATTTGTATACACTTTTTAAAAATTGTAAATTAATAATGGATGTCAGTCTTTACAGGCATCTTCACGATAGCGCGTCGATGGATGAAGCGTACGATAATTGTTTCATTCATTTTTTTATCATTGTTATCGAAAAAATGTAATTCGGCGCAAAATTGTGCGAGCTAGCGAGCAAAAATTCATCAGGGAAGACGTTTTCTTATCGAGTATTCGGAATCCTTCGAAAATCAATTTTTCTGAAATCGCAGCTCGAAAATAAATCCTTGTACACAAAATTTCCCATAGGGCAGGAACAACTATTTTATTTTTCGTAAAAAAATCTTTAAAAGAGAATACAAACGTGGCTTCGGAACAAGCATTTTGAAAAAACACCAAACGTGCTCGAGGGTTCGTACAAAATTTACGAAATTCTGGTTCCTTCATACGAGATAAAATTCATTTGATTTCTCGGGTTCGAAATCGAGACGAACAATCGTACAAGTTACGTTGGCAGTGAATTACGTTAGAAGAGCAGATTGCGAATGAAGATAACGATGGTTCAAAAATAATGTTGTTTGTTCGACAATTTGCATAAAGAACACGAAAAAAACTGACTTTCTCTTCTGTGTTTCAGTCTGTGTAAAGTCGTTGTTTAAATTCGGGGGGTTTTCCTGTTATCGCTGTAAATCTTCACACCGTTCTTCCTTTTTGACTTGCCAAACGTTATTGGATCGTCCCCAGATCCATTGACTCGGAAAGGTCCACGCAGAACGATCTATTACCACAGAAAAAAGGCAATAGGAAAAAATAAACACAAAAGTCAAATTGTAAAATCCACTCATTCTTATGTACACGCTTCGTTTGTCGCTCTGACCTACTTATTTTGTTCTTTCTATTTCATCTCCTCTCATCCTCACTCGACTAACAATACACACAATTAATACCTAATTCTTTGGCAACTAGGTTCATCGGATGGTCCATAAAATTATTTACAATTAAAATATACATAATTTATAGAATATGGATAGATGAAAAGTGTTTTTTAATCCTCCTCAACCTTGATCGTATTCATTTTCATCTTCTATGGACTAGGTGGACGCTTAAATCGTCATTAATCTCATTTCCGGAGTACCTCCAATAATTCAAGAGTTAGTAAATAAAAATGGCGACCGAGAGATGGCAGTCGGAATATCCTTTTTCACTCATCGCGTGCGTTATTTTTTTCCTACTAAAAAAATTACACGTCGAATCTGCCGTTGGAGAATACGGCGACGTTTCGATGCTCCTGAAAGTCTTCGTAGAAATGAGCGCAGCTCGCTCGAAGGTAAATCGGCCTCGCCGAAATTTCATTGCGTCTCACGTAAGACTGAGTATGCTCAGTCTCCAGTGAAAAGTCCCTCCATCATTGCGGGGCTATTCCGCAATTGGATTCCATACCCTCGGGTGGAATTCTCGTATTCCCGTTTGTAATGTAACCGTTCGTGTCGATCGCGACTTGTTCGCCGGCGTAAGTTGGATTTGTCAGGGGAATCGTCGAGCCGTCGCTCAAAATGTGCTCATCGTAGTCCGCACGACCATTGAACAGGCAACCCCGCGTCACGTTTATGCAGTTCATACGATTTGCAACCGCGTACTTTTCAGCATAGTCCATTTCCTTCGTTACCTTCAGTACTTTCGGTACCGTAGGTACGTTATTCGATTTTAATGCTGTGTTGATCTTATAGTCCGTCGTTTCATCCATGCAAAAATTCGCCATCGAATGGAGATCCGACTCTATTAGCAGCTTTGATGTCAGAACTGCCTTGAGACACTGGTAAATTAATAGATAGTCCTCCTAGAAATACAATTTGTTTTATTATTTATAATTGCTTATACGTATCTGCAAAAATCGCTATTTTACCAATAAACATTGTATAGACTATTTTTTCAGTAACTACTAGAACCTATGAAAATTTTACCTTTGACCGTATCATACCGGGTCTCTTCATGTACATTAATTTCGCGAACATATAAATATCTGCACATTTTTCAAATTCTAGCTGCTTTACAAGAGTCGTTAATAGAATAAATAGACCTGCTTCTATTCCACCAAATCTGAAAGACAAATTTTTTCGTTTGAAACATGGATATACTCATATCATTGATGATAACTTGATAACCCATGGAGATGTCTTTTACCTGTCCATTACGACGATAGGACCATTTTGATAATGCTTATGAAAATCTTGTATAACATCAACAAGAGCTTTGGGATTGTTGTTGTCGTGAGGCCAAAGGCCTTGCTTGGCCGAAGCTTGAACGATTCTCGTATTCAGTTCATAATCGTCTTGCAACGATCTCACGACGGTCTCGTGAATCGCAACCCCGCAAAGAGTTTTTCTAACTCCGCACGTATGAACGCGGAAATTATCCGTCGTTAGCAATTCTCCTTCGACCGGCCAAAATTCTGGATATTCCTGACGAATAAGTAAAATATATTATTATTATAATTTTATCATTATTTCGTATTTTAAAAAAACTTATCAATTCGTAGACTCACTTCATCACACTGAGTCAGCATCACAACCGTTCTCGCGTTATGATCCCACATCATTTGCCAAAATTCTTTTATCGTACTTTTAAGCGGATGCTGCGTTACGATAAACTCACGATTTCTTTGGAAACCTGGAGTCGAAAGATATTTTAGACACAAGATACTTTTTTATGTTTATGTTTATTCATTTTTGGATAATGAAATAGTTACCTGGAAACCACGTTGCGTTGATATAATCACTACCATCTATTCCAGCTTTCGGTGTCAAGTGAACCCTCGCGGTCTCAATAGGCACGATTTCTTGGTTACGGTTTTTACTCACGTTGCACGGTTTCGATGCCGAAACGAGGTTAAAGTCCTTTGGTTTCCACGCCGTCACAAGCTATAATTTCAAAGAAATAATTTATTTCAATAAATATGTAAAACTAACTAAATGCTTAAGGGAGTTCTGCTATGGAGCGATTTCAAAGATAATTTTTTCAAAATTTACGTAAACGTTCTTTAGCATCGTACGCTAGCGTATGTCAACTTTGAAAAAGTTTCACTACGTATTAATCGAGATATTAAATATTGAAAATCACGCTTTTTTAGAGCTTACTATAAGAGATTACTTTAAAGTTGCCATTTTTAACATTGAATATCTATCGAATATCGATAACTAAATGGTAAAATCATCTCAAATTTTGCCAGCATTTTGATGCAATGATAAAGGATATTGACTCGGTTTTTCAAGGAGGTCTGTTATAGAAAAAAACCCGGGGCTTGGCTATCAGTTTACATAGGGAAAACTACTTGATACGGCCCTTAGTAGCAGAAACCCCTAAGGGTGGTTGTATCGCCAAAATCGATTTCGTAAGAATTTGTTGAAATTTTACACAGATGTTCGCGAATATCATACGAAAACGTGGGCAAACTTTGAATGAGTTCTACCGATATGTATTTTTGAAAATTGCAATTTTTCGTAATCTTCCATAAGAGCCTATGTTAAATGTTGAAATTTTCAGCAATAAATATCTTTATTTTTACACGGTAGAACGCACTCAAATTTTGCACACGTTTTCGTATGGTATTCGCGAACATCTGTGTAAAATTTTAACAAATTCTGACGACAAAAAAATGTTTTTATAAGGTTGCCTTTACGTAACACGGAGAAAAACTTTTGATCGTGAATGTCACGATACAACCACCTTAACCTTGATTTGGGTAACTGATAATTAGTTCACCTTGTATTGAGCCTCGAGATTGTTCCATGGATCAGTTTTATTATTTGTGGGATGGAGCATCTGCTGTACGTGTGCAAGCAAATTATCAGCAGGAATATTGGTCTCGCCGCTCTCGATCGCCTCTTGGAGCGCGTCGTGAATGAAAATGTATTGCTCCTCGGTCTGGACCAGAGAGTAACGTTGCGTGCGTATGTGCTTCAGGAAACCGAAAACGTTTATCTCGTTTTTGCTCTTCGCTTGCTTCAGCATGGCATCGATCACGATGTAAGCTCCCGTACGTCCAACGCCAGCGCTAATTATTGTTATATTTAGATGGTATTAATCGTTATTAATTTTTTATGATCAAAAAGTAATCAAACGTCGAATTATTTTATAGCATATCTTCAATAAAAAATGTGTGTAATTCGATATTAATGTAGTACTATCCGTTTTAGACCCACCGTTAAGAATTTCACGAAATTTTGATACCTTATAATAAGAATATGAATCAGTTGAATTTTGAAAGCTTTTAAGAGAACTGAAAAATAGTGATTAAGATTACAAAATACATGCTTTTAATTAATTAATTACTAATTACGCTCATCACAGACTCTGAAACCCAAATTCTTCAAAACATTTTTTTTCATAAGGATCAATGTTAAGGTAATTCTGTCAGTACAGTCAAATCCAAAAATTCGTTCTCAGTTTATCTTTCTACCGTGTGAATTTTGAACTTATGTTTATTAAGAAAAGTTGTTGCAAATTGATTCAAGGACACCATACTCGAAAATCAAGGTCATCTAATATGAACTTGAGTTTCTACATATGTAAGAAAATCATGAAAAATAAAATCTTACAATTTTTTCAAAAAACTAAACGAAACTTCTTTCAAGTACTAGAAAGAACCATGCAAAGTTTCAAGACGATCCACCATCTAGAAGTCAAGATATTTAGAATTGAACATCGCAATATTTAACACGTGTTCTTATGGGAGAGAACTAAAAATTGTGATTTTTAACAATAAATATCTCGATATCTACGTGGTGAAACCTTTTAAAATTTGGCACACGTATGCAGGTCGT
>JAPYYX010003744.1:0-12773 GCA_030522605.1 Cremastinae sp. B BG-2022a | reverse complement strand
ACTATTTGATATTAAATTTTATCAAAATTTGAAATATTGTAAATTTTCACCAAATTTTTGGGGTACCCCATTTTGCCCCCCGTACCCCATTTTGCCCTCGCCTCCCCTACTTGTAAATTTTTTCTCAAGAAGTTTAAATATTAAAGAATCTTTCTGCCAAATTTCATTAACTTGTAATAAACAATTTTTAAGACACTATCCACTTTTCTGACAATAAAACGAATTTTTATTTTTAACAATACTTAAAAATTGATTAAGACAATGAGATTTTGTTGATAATTTTTTTCTAATATCAGGACACAAAAAAAATGTTAATAACCAAGTTTAAACAATTGTGTCAAAAATGTTTTTTTTAAATTGTTTAACCAATAAATAATATAAAAATTGTTAACAAAACATTAGAAACCTGTTGAGTATCATTCTAAATATCACAATAAAAAATTTCAACATTCTAACAGAAAAACAAAAAGACTAAATTTTAACAATTCAGTATTAAAAGGTCACCTTTGTCGGGGATTATACATCCACTTCATCCTTACAAAAAAAATAAAAAAAATTCTACAAAAAAAATTCTATAAAAATTTTTCCATGAATATCATTCTTCTCGCTTTTTATTTCAGTAAAGAAAATAATGCATTGAGCGAGCTATCACGATAATCGTCTAGTTTCCAGTTTTCGAGTACGTTTTTTTATCCAGCTTGAGAACAAAAGCGAGCCCATTGACGTTCGAAGTTCGCTCCTCGAATAATTCTTCCTTTCCTCGTCATTTCTTGTCCCTTTCGCCAAACAAATTATCGCTCGTACACGTGCACCGTCGAAAAGGGATACGAAGGCGCGAAAAAAATGAGGGAGGGTTCTTTGTGTGTTTTTCGCTCGTGCGAGTACTCATCAGGCACGTCGTTTCCGATTTTCTCGAATCGCGCAAGATGGCTTTGTTTCTAGCGTCATCGCGGCACCCATCGAGCTTTTTGCCCCGAGCTTTGCTCTTTAAGTTCTTTTTTTTCATCCTACAGGCATTTCTATGAAGGAGATTCCAATTATAAATCGATAAATAATAAAAAATTATCGAGTCATTCCTCAATTTTGATTTTTTTTTCATTTGAGTATTTTGTTTTTATATTTTTTAAAAATTAATTTAAAATGGATATAGAGAGGATAAGAGTAACAGAAATTTTTTTAAGCTCTTAAATTATTATTCTTAAGAGGATTTCAACGGAATGAAATTTACGCGGATCGTCCTGTAGCTCCCGGCGGCGTTTTTTCGCTACCTCGCCTGTTTGCTTCCGCACCTTTTTTTTATATATAAAAAGCAAAAGGCTGAGCTTGACTAGGGGAGAGAGTCGTTAAGGCGCATTTATGCGACGTTCAGGCTCTTCCCGTTTATGAACATCCGCGACAATTCCTGCGGCATAACATGCCCAAGGGTTGAGCACGAGACAGCCTCGCGAGAGCTATTAACATCTCTCAGACGAGAGCTGACGAAATCTACTCGTAAAAGTTCTAAAAACGTGGAAAAAAGTGAAAGAAAACTCTCACTTTCGCTCCGAATCGATATTGTCACGTAAAAAGCATTTTTACACTCCATTCGCTTCGTGGTCTTGAAAAGAAAATCGAATTACTCGACACGTCAACGAAATTTTGACGCGGAATAAAAAATAACTCCTGAAATAAAGTACTATATATAAAAATTACACGCGACCTTCTGTATTTAAAAAAAAAATTTTACTGTATTTTAAGAATCGTTTACTTAGTTACTCAGTGTCGAAATTTCATTGACGTGTATTGAGTAATTTGATTTTCTCAATATGACCGGTCAACGAGAATGTAAAAGTAGCAGAAATGAATAAATAAGTGTCTTTTTGAAAAATCAAAAATTAAGGGCAGAGTAATACGTTTCTGTATTATGAAAAAACGAGAATGTGCACGAGAGAGAGAGAACAATGAGGATAGCGATTTATAGCCAGAGTAATCTCTTCGACATAAAAACTTTAATATCCTCGACCGTGAGTCGATGAGTCTCGTACTTTTATTTTCTTGTAGCTGCGGCTGTACGAGAGCATGTAATGACGATCGATAACGCTAATGTTTGCGATCGAGAGCCTTTTTCCTTCTTCGAGCCCAAAGTGCGAAGATTTATGAAGGATTCCGAGAGCGAAATTAACACATTTTCCATATTTATTGGAAAATCATGAAAATCGGATTAATTTCTTATCACTTTAAGGTAATTGTATTCGATTCCCTGATTATTATGATAATTGTATAAATTATTGGCATTTTTTAGATAGAAAATTACTCTGTTTCATAATTAAGGATATACGTATACGTAACTCGAATCCTGTCCGGATTCGTGCGAAATAGAACCGCAATGCCGCATTTCGCGACCGGGGCTAACCAGTCCCGGCTCTCCCGGTGTTTAATAGCCGAGTGCGCCGCACACCCAGGATACGTTTATCTGAATTAAGCCGAGAAAATTCGCTCCACGAGGAAAGAATCCGTCTCTCAATTAAAATTCTACACGTATTCTTTGACAAATTTTGTTATTTGGCTTTATAAATAAAGTTATCTAAAATCCTGCGGTTGCATGTTGATAATAAGAAATTTTAACCATTTTTTAAATTTATATTTATTCTTAATTTTTTATATTGTACGATTTTATTTACTATCCAAGAGCATATATTATTTGAATAGAAGTCAGAAGTACTCCAGCTTTCTATTTCTAATTCCAAATCTTCAATTTCGATGCTCGCGGATGTTCGAGAGCGGATATTACGTTATTCTTTGACAAATTTAGTTACTTGGTTTATAAATAAAGTTATCAAAAATCTTGCGGTTGCGTTTCGATAATAAGAAATTTTTACCATTTTTTTATTTATTTATTCTTTGTTTCTTATATTGTACGATTTTATATACTATTCGAGAGCATATATTCTTTGAATAAAAGTCAGAAAAGTACTCCAGCTTTGTTTCCAATTCCGAATCTTCAATTTCGATGCTCGCGGATGTTCGAGAGCGGATATTCTTTGACAAATTTAGTTATTTGGTTTATAAATAAAGTTATCTAAAATCCTGCGGTTGCGTGTCAATAATAAGAAATTTTAATTATTTTTTAAATTTAATTATTCTTTATTTCTTATATTGTACGATTTCATATACTATTCGAGAGCATATATTGTTTGAATAGAAGTCAGAAGTACTCCAGCTTTCTATTTCCAATTCCGAATCTTCAATTTCGATGCTCGCGGATGTTCAAGAGCGGATATTACTTTCTGTTCTTTTCAGGTATGTTTATTCGAAAAAAAGACTCCTCCAGTAGTTTATCCGGGTTAGTTTTCGACTTAAATGGAAAGCGGTATAAAATAAAATATCGACTCGAATATCCTGTAGGATTTCCGACGAGATTTTAATTAAATATTATCTCTCCTTCATATTTAATCCATCGCCTTTTTCCGTCTTTGCTCTTGAAAAGAAAACGTTCAAAAAAGCTTTTGACATTTTATATCAGCCACAAAAGCGTGACGAGTCCACGAGGAACTCGACAAACGCTCAGTTTCCATGTTGCAGAGAAAACTCGCGGTAATTTTTTTAAAAGCGTTAAATTTTAATCTGGAAAAATTCTTCGGCAAGCATTCAAAATTGACCAAGATTTTTCTCATTTTTATCCTGTCAGCGGGCAATTATTTCTTTCAACCAGTTGGCGATTGAAGATATAAAAACCGTGCGATGGAAAGAGTTTGATTCTTTGCCTCGAGAACTCCGAGAGTGTTTGCTCAGGAGAAATGAATTTTTCTCATCTACTTTTTCATCGAAGCTCCTCCACGACCTATACGTATATTTTTCCGCCTCTTTGTGAAGCTCTCATTCTATCAAGCGAAAATTTTCCTCGCTCAAAAGAGAACGAAGTTACGATACGCATCAGTAGTACAAATCAGCGAAAGGTCAGGCTCGTGATTTTCTCGCGAAATATTCCCCATCGGGTTGTAAAATCCGATTCAATCAAAACGACACTGACATTGAATAGTCGATAATTTTTTAAGAAAATAAACAAACATCGCTAATAATTTTTATCACACTAATTTTTTTATCATACTAATTGTAAGAATAATTTGATTTTTTAAATTATTTTTTGCAATTTTACGTTAATAATTCCACGTCGAATAACAGTTTCTAATCCTCTTTCCTAAGAATCTAGTTTCCATACAAATTTCACGTACCTTCCAAGCTTCGACCTAGTCCGTACTCAAAAGCAGGGGCTTAAACGTCTTTTGCAAAATTTCGCGAAATTACCCGTACGTGACGTCGAGTGAATAAAATAAGTGGAATGTACACCGGGTGAATGACGAGGCGCGATCCTGCCCGGAAAGCGCGTCCGCGCACGACAGTCCTGATTTCCGGGCAGAAATTGGGAACTCGAGAAACTCTCCTGTGGTATACGAAAATCGAGAAATGTTTGCGGCTGTGGAGCTACTAGTCATTTTCCAATATATGTGGAAAACTCGTTCACGTGTACGAACTGTCTCACGAGCCTTTTTTTCCTCTGAAACATTTTCCAATTCCGAAGCTTATTCTCGAGCAAATTAATTTTTTTTTTTATTCAGAGTCCAATTTTGATAATTGAAATTCTTTCCTTGCTTGTGATTTATTTGTTGTATAAAGTTAGTGGATTTTATTTTTGCTCGCGAAGTTCACAAAAATGGAGAAACGTTGGAACACTTAACAGAAAACATTTCGTTTGCATATCAGAATGAGATCTAGAGAGATATGGATCCGTCCCGTATTCTCGGGCACGGTATAAAGTTCATCCGGGGTTGAAGGACGCATCGGAGGAAGGAAAACTCATGATTTCCAATGGGATCTCCCGTCCGCCGGTCCGCAAGTGTGTCAGCTCTTCGGATATAATCGCGAGCAACATTTTACGAGAATATCAACAGAATTAATTACGCCATTGTGTAAAATGACGCTCTGTTCGTAAGCGAAAGCTGGACTGAACCATTTTCTACTTCGTCATCATGCGATCGTGATAATAATAAACAATGGGGAAAATACAATGAGAACAAAATTCATTCTCCAAAAATTTTCATGTTTTCAAAAGGATTTTATTGTTTTGTTTATAAACAATTGTGGTTTTGGTACTTTTAAGCACGATTTTGTAATGTATTTTTATTGAATGTAAATTGTCTTCGTCATCATGCAATGGTGATAATGATAAACAATAGAGAAAATGCAATCAGAAGAAAATTCCTTCTTCAAAAATTTTCATGTTTTCAAAAGGATTTTATTGTTTTGTTTATAAACAATTATAGTTTTGGTACTTTTAAGCACAATTTTGTAATGTATTTTTATTGAATGTAAATTGTCTTCTTCGTCATGCGATGGTGATAATAATAAATAATTGAGAAAATACAATGTGAACAAAATTCATTCTTAAAAATTTACATGTTTTCAAAGAGTATGATTTTTTTGTTTTGTTTATAAACAATTTTAGTTTTAGTACTTTTAGGCATAATTTTTTAATGTATTCTTATTAAATATAAGTTGTATTCGTCACCATGCGATGGTCATAATAATAAGCAATAAAGAAAATACGATGAAAACAAAATCCAATCTTCTAAATTTTTTATGTTTTCAAAAAGTATGATTCTTTGTTTTCTATATGAAAAATTATGATTTTGGTACTTTTAAGCACAATTTTGTAATGTATTTTTATTAAATACAAGCTATCTACTTCATCATGTGATGTTGATAATAACAAACAATCAAGATAATAAATGGAAACAACTGAAAACCAAATTAATTCTTCAAAAATGTTCATGTTTTCATAAAATATGATTTTTTTGTTTTGTTTATGAACAATCATAGTTTTGGTAGCATCTTTGAGCACAATTTTGTTGTAATGTGTTTTTATTAAATAATAAGTTGTCTTCGTCATCATGCCATGGCTATAATGATACAAAATAAAGAAAATGAAAACAAATTCATTCTTCAAAAATGTTCATGTTTTCAAAAAGTTTGATTTTTTTGTTTTTTTTTATGAACCATTATGTGTATCTACAGTATAGTTTTGGTACTTTCAAGCACAATTTTGTAATATGTAATTTTATTAAATATAAATCGCCTTTAATAAGAAACAGCGATGAAAAAATTTATCAAAATGTAATACGTTCACCCTTGATACTTTTTTATCCCGGTTGATCCGGGTCGTTAGAGTTTCCTTGTAATTCCACACGCGTTTGTCTGGTAGTAAGAAACAGATGCGATCCATCAAAACGCGTCCAACGAGCCGGGCATAAAATACACACACGACAGGGATGAACGCCACTTGCCCGTCTACATAAATATGCGTGCACATTGTGTTGCCGTCGAGGGAAATAAAATTTTAAAATTTTCAAGATTCGAAGTTTATCAACGCTTCGAAAGCTTTTACGCTTACGAGCGAGTAAATCGAATTTAGGTCACACATGCACTTATTTTAGAATTCGCTAATTCTGTGCAGTTTCTCTCGATCAAGGTCTCTGATTCTGTTAGAATGAATTAGTTCGCGGGGGTTGGTTCGTTGCTTTCTCAGAAAGTGTCGAGCACAAACATTTCGCTCATGAAAATAAATCCCTGGGGAAAACATTCGATGTTTCATCGATCAAAAAATGACGTCACGCCAATCAATTAACTCTTACGCAATTAACTCGTTTTTTCCTTTGTTTATGTAACCATACCTTTGTCAACATTCGCTTCGTTATTATGAAATTGGCAGGACAATTTTCTGGAAAAAATTCTGCATAAAAATATTCGGGGATCGCTTTGACATTTAAAACCATGAAAATGTGGTTCACTAATGTTTATTTTTTTTTATCTACATGTCAAGTGAATGAGCTTTTAGTATTTGGGTTATTAGGTGTGGCTTGCTCGAGAGGCTTTTTTTACTCGCGTAAATGTAGGTTAAACGTTTACACCCATGGCAATCGCTAATCATTATTCTCTGCATTGGAAAAATGTAAGTTAATTTTTTTTTAAAAATGTCAGACAAAAAAAATAATTTTCGTTAAGATCATAAAATATTTTTAGGAGAAAAAAATTCTTTGGATTTTGTATTGTCCACTTGAGAAAGAGAAGAGGAAAAATGTCCGAATAAACAAGTTCTCAAATATTCGTAATTCAAACACGGGACGCGGATGAAATTAAGAGAAAAGCTCCTGAAAACTCACCTCAGAGAGTTAAGGGCTCAACTTTTAATCTAGTATAAATAAAAATATACGTAGGCATTTGTTTAAACTGCCACGCCTCCTTGCACTCAGATAATTACGCGGAAACTTTTAATTAAATTTTTATCAAAGTTATTCGGATCCTCCGCTCGGACGCTCCATTTCGTGAGCGCACTCTTTGCTCCACTTTGCCGCCATAATAATGAAACTTCATTCGAAGGAATGCAATTTGACCCTGTGTCAACTTGATTCGATCTTTATGACAAAATCTATATAAAAATAAACATTTTTTATTGCGTTACAAAAGTTTTTCAATAAAAAGTATTTTCTCCTTCTTTCTCGATACAAAATACTTTGCATCTGAAATTCAGATATAAATTAAGACTCTGATATCTCAATGAGGTGAAATTCCGAGCACGTTTCTGAGTCAGCCGATTCGGAGAGAACGAATCTCGAGTTGATTCTAGCCAGAGAGGGAGATAAAGATATTTTGCATAATTATTAAACGATTCCTGGAGGATGAGGTGAACAAAAATTCGTTCAATTATTTATAAACTGTCTACAATATAATGGTGACCCTTTCGCCGTTTTCTCATCCCCCCCTCAAGGACGCTCCTGTCACGAAACGCTGAGATCTTGAGTCTCGCGATGGGTCTATAGTTGAAGCAGCTAAAGAGACTGGCATTAATCGGGGTAGCCGCGTATACCAGCCAGATATTTCCGTACTAAAAGCTCCGAGCTTTCTACCGAATAAACAGTTATCTCAAGGCACATGCGATTTGCTCGAAAAGAGCGAGAGACGAGGCCACGTGTTTTAATCCCATAACACATTCTACGCTTCCACTTGACCCTGAAGTAAGTACCAGAATGATATTTGTTCGAATTATCGTTAAGAAAATTATCTAATTACTTTTTTGTAGCTTACGGTAATTTTTAATTATTTATTTATTTAATTTATTTAATTTATTTAATTTATTTAATTTATTTAATTTATTTAATTTATTTAATTTATTTAATTTATTTAATTTAATTTATTTAAATTAATTTATTTAATTTAATTTATTTTATTTAATTTATTTATTTTAATTTATTTAATTTAATTTATTTATTTTAATTTATTTAATTTAATTAATTTAATTTAATTAATTTAATTTAATTTATTTAATTTAATTTATGTTATTTAATTTATTTTATTTTATTCATTTAATTTAATTTATTTAATAATGTGTTACTTGTTGATATTCATTTATTTAATTCAATTTCAGAGATTAAATTTTGTTGCTAAGACAATATTTACAATTCAATATAAACTCTGACTACACACAATTTCGCTTTCTTATTTACAATGAAAAGCTCTCGAGGGCTTGGTACAAAGTAGGTATTGCACTCAGCGAGGATTTAGAGACTTTACTTGTAGTTTTGTGACCTCGGTATCGTGCATCATACTCGCATTTACAGCGAGACCTTTGAACCCTTTCGCCATTTCCAGCCCGCATCGTCTTCACGTTCAATTGCCTCGAGCTTGCGGCTGTGTGTCCTTATCCTGGCGATAAATTTTCCACGAGAAATCGAGCGAGCCGAGCGACTCAATCGAGGCTTTCGGGCATTCAAAAGCCCTTTCGTTGCATATCGCAGTGCATAATGCACTGAAAAGATAAGTCCTTGAATTTGTATGGGAATAAAAAAGAATTATTTTATTTCAAGATGAAATGAAATATTGATCGGTTTTTTTATTCAGGAAAAAAGCGAGTAGGAAAAAACGTCGTTACCAGCTAAATCCGCCAGCATAAATCGATTGTAGGTGAAATAAGAAACTTGAAAAACATTCATTAAAGATGTTCTGTCGTCGTGCTAGTTAAATCAGCAATTAGTAGTAGTAATAGCATATTTATTATCACTATACATGACGTTATTTACATGTTATATTTAGAAAATACATTTGTTGTTTGGGATGGGCCATCGACCGAGGTCCTTCAGCCCAAATCAGGAATTATTTTTTCGAGTTTTGAAATATAACTCAATTGAATATATTTGATAAATATTTCCAACTTGAAATGAGTTTTTTAATTTCAAATGTTACACGATGTTACACAACCATATTACACAATAAATTAATCAAAAACAATCAATTTTTCGAGTTTTGAAATATAACTCAATTGAATATATTATATATGATACCTAAATATTTCTAATTTGAAATTTGTTTTTTAATTTTAGATGTTACATAAAACAATAAAAAAAATCATTTCATAGTGTTAATTTCTTGTATGAATTAGTATGGAGTCCATTTATTGTGTGAAATAATAACGAATATATGGTACTTTTATAATTTAATGATTCTCTCCAAGGATCCCGTGAAATATTTTAGATTGCCGAAAAGTTCAATTTAAATACATTTTATCTTTATTCCACGAGAGTGTGGTAACGATTTCTCATGAAACTCTAGATTTTATGTAACTTATTCAGTCAAGTTCATTGTTACTTGTTCAGTCGGCAATGCCACACCAAATTTTGCCACTGAGAAACTAATATAATGTTCTTTACTGTGAGAAAAAAAACCATCACTACAGTTCATTTTGATAATTTTGATGATCCAATCATATAAAGTTGATTGAAGATACTTGAACTTGGTTGTTGTGTCACCGCTTTTCTACAAATCTGATTGGCTCGCGATGGCGCGAATTCGTTCATTTGACCAACTTCATTTTTTATCGTATCTGAAATTGGCTCAAATTTTGACAGATGTCAAAAATTTGTCATGGACATCGTGTGACAGAAAGAGAAAAATCAAAAAAGTGAAAAATAAAACAAAAAGAAGAAGGGAGCGAGTTAATAAATCTATCGTGCGAGAGAAAAATTTAAAAAAACATCGAAATTAAAAAAATAAAAATTTAATCATGAGAAAGAAAGCCAAAAGTGTGAAAAAATATGGAAAAGAAAATAAAAAACCACCAAGATTACTGCGAATATCCACAAGTATCTTCTTTGTGGTCATATTTTCATGTATAAAGATTCATTTTGTTAATTACCCATCATATGATTTGAAAAAAATTTGTTTGTTAAATCATTGCGAAAAATGGTCCAAATCCAATTTTGTTCTTAAATCGGCACCACGAAGCGGTCGCGCGCGCAAAGCGTGCGTATTATCCATCGTCTAGTACTTCCTTATAACCCATTAGATAACGACCAAAATCATAATTTTATACCATTTTTTTACCAAAAGTTTTGTGTGTTTCGAGTTTGTTGAAACAGAATCCTGGCTTAAAAATGATCAATTTTTACCGCAAAATTAATCATGCTCATTATTTAACGAAGAAAGTATATTATTGCAGTTCATCGACGTGCAAGGGTCGAAAATAAATAAATTTCGTCTATTGGCACTTCCCAGAGAGGTTAAGGCCACATTCCAAGGAATTTGCACGCTATATCTGAATAAGATGATTAGTCCAAATGTTATCAGTGTGATTACTCGGCAATGTCTCTGGTAATACGAAAATGTATTCGCTGCAGTCGTATATGCACGTACCAATCGATAAGTGTCCGGCTAACCCAGGACACGATTTTCCAGCCCTCCGTCACGAATTTCTGCCTCTCCCGTCACGTACGTTCACTTATCACTCGACTCACGCAATTCCCAAGGTATTTGCGGACGAATCTTCCGTGTGTATCGCATACTCTGTTTTTTTTTCATATATATTTTCGAATCA
Organism: Cremastinae sp. B BG-2022a; assembly: GCA_030522605.1. NCBI lineage: Eukaryota > Metazoa > Arthropoda > Insecta > Hymenoptera > Ichneumonidae > Cremastinae sp. B BG-2022a. Next base: position 1,873 of record JAPYYX010003744.1, on the reverse strand, counting down.
GGTAAAGAGCGCACGAAATCCGGTATTTTGATATCTCAGTTACAGTTCAAAGCTCGCGAGGAACAAATCAATTTTAATACGAAAATTAAAATTTAATTGATAATCATTTACACAGTCAATGACGTTACTACGATTGAAACACAAATTATTTACGAGCAAACTACGAATAAATCACCGAGTACTGACAAAATCTGCAGAGCAAATAAATTTCCCAGAATCATGAAATGACGACAGTCGGAAAAGCATCAAGGAAAACTTTGTATACGAAATTCGCGACAGCACAAATAGTCCAACGAAAAGCAAAATTGGTTGATCGTTCGGTTACCCGTTGCTTTAACTTTGCAATCAATAATTCGCTCGTTTACACGTCATCCGATCGGTGATATTAAATTACGCAGACAGTTCTTTTGAGCTCTTTGAGAATCAGTCGCAGATTTCTTCAAAGGAACGAGTTGGAGAGAGTGAGAGAAAAGGGAGGGAGAAAGGAAGGAAGAAAGGAGTCGAGAACGTGCGGAAATAATTTATTTCAGCAACAGAGAAAGAGAGAGAGCGAGCAAGATATAACGAGAGAAAGAGATATAACGAGAGAGAGAGAGAGAGATGCTCGCGTACAAAATTTGCCTCGGTTGAACGCTCGCCGCAGTCTGAGTGGCAAACACACGCACACGAAAAACTTCTCGTACAGACGAAAAAAAAGGGGGAAACCGAGTCGCGGAGAAAATATAAAGGTGTGGAGGATAACAAACCAGTGAAGACTTCGTTAATGGACTTGCTCTCGTTCCTCCTCTCTCTCTCTCACATTTTTCCCCCCGGTGAGCTTCTCTCTACCCACGAGCCCGAGTTTGCTTAATTGCCGGCATTAAGATTGTACCGATGAAAAATATACAAGGCGCTAAAAGATCGCGAGATCCGAAGGGAGCCTTGTACACAGACTGCGCATATTTATTATGCAAGAGCGCATAATACTCCCGCGTCGAAATAAAAGTGTATTTAAATCCGTTCCGACATTTAGCGCGATGCATCGGTAAGCACGTAATCATCGAATTCAACGAATTTTTTGTTTTTTTTTCGCAATATCCTCTCGCCGTTGCTGAAATTCAAACCTAAATGAGAATTAATATGCTAAGTAAATTGACACGGTCCGGTGAGCATTTTCGAGCCACGCAATTTCGTATTCGATCTTTTTTTTTTCGCGTCCCGGATAATTGAAAATTTTGAATATCAACGGGGCAACGCGTTTTGTTTACTTGAAAAGCTCTGTCTGATACATTTTCTAATGTCAATATCGCGGGAGTAAAAAATTTATGATTTGGGTTTTTTTTTATTCTTCTCGTTTTTTTTTCAAATTCCCTTCTGGACGACAACAAAAGAGGCTTACATGGTTCGCGTATTTGCAGAGGTTTAGCCCTCCCTGATGCGAGTAACAATACCAAACGCAGCTGCTGCTACGTACGCGGATGTATCTGTGTTGAAAGTGAAATCGCATGGTCACACATTCACGTACACGTGAGTAAACCTCCACGATAAGGGACACGAGAAACTGCAACGGGTACAAAAAAAATGTCCCAACAACGGGTTATTTTTCCAACAGACTAGACCATTCAGTCCGGTATACATATTTCGACCAAGACCACATCCTCCAATCGATACCTCTTCAGCACATTCTCCCTTCACCCTAAAACTCTGTCTCCCTCTCATCTAAGTCATTTCTTGCTCAAAGGCTTATCCTGAAAGCTTTTTACCTTTCAGTAAATTTCGTATCAAGCGTTTGAGGATGTATAGGGGAGACCGGGGCAAGACGGCCCCCTTAAGCCTTTAAATTATTTTTCATAATTTTTAATCGTTAGATTAACTTCATTTGGTCTTATTTTAA
>JAPYYX010003742.1:2341-14021 GCA_030522605.1 Cremastinae sp. B BG-2022a | reverse complement strand
AAAATTATGAAACATAGTAAACAATATACCCTTTACTATGGAAAAAGAAACAGTTCGAAAACTGCAATCAGTTTCCCAAAAAAAATTGCAAAAAAACATGCTTTTTTTCGGCGCATGACTAGATGTAACCCCTTAAATACTTAATGAATTTTATTGAATTTTATCGGAAATGATAAATACTCACATTCGTATTAAAACAACGTTAGATTTAAATTTACTTATTAAAGAATTATTTTTATTGCAGGATTGCTTCAGAGCATGAAACTCGGCACACCCAAAGGACCTTTAATGAAATCTGAAGAGGGACTGGATTTGCTGGACGTCGATGTCGAGTACGATTATGAAGATTTCCAAAATGTAGATCACAGAATAAAATTGCATTTGGTGCTGAATGTGTTCGAACACGAAAATGAGAGGCTTCGAGTATTTTTAAGGGTAATTTATTCAAAATTAACATTATATTAAAAAAATAAATAAGTAAAATTAATATATGTAGAAATTTTTGCTTTATTCTACTTGGAATATTATTTTTCAGACTCATATTGTAATGGAAGACGTGGCTGAGCCGTTTCAGGGATGTTTCGTTATGTCCAGTGCCAAATGTTATATCCTAAGAATTATAGGCCCAGAAAGGTATGTGAAAAATAAGTTTATCAATCTTTATCATCTAAAAGATTCTGTTCATGTAAAATTTGTTCTGATTACATTTTTGTATATTTTAGTGGCAATCCTCAACGCTGGTTACAAAAAGAAACGAGTTGGATGGTAGATGAAATGTGCTCAATTTGCCCATTACCATTCAAGCAGGGAATGTATCTCGAAGTGAATAAACGTCTCAAGAATCAAATCGAAGTTCCAAAAATCGTGTGCTTGTTGAAGGACATGAAGCGAACTTCGGGTTTTCTGTACGAGTTGAATGGTAAATTTGTTTTATTATTTAAAACTAATAATCGAAGTCTTGTTATGTTTTATTGTACGTAGACAATTTTTTTCAACTTTGGATTTTTTTTTCAGACAACGCTCCCGGCTCGTGGAATTTTAAATCCGATGCTCCGCTTCATTGCAGCAAAACGTTGAATAGTTTGGTTAAAGCTCTTTGGGACGTACGATATTTGGCTTTTTTCACATCAGCCACTTACAAGCAATTCAGAAACGACGAAGTAACATTGACGAACGGTTCTCTCGTCGTAACGAGAACTACAATCTATTTGGGAAAAAGTCTTCAATGGTTATTATCAGAAACTGAAGAATCGCTCAATGTCGTCGTCGAACATTCTATAAGCAATTTAATAGAAGTGGTAATATTTTATTGATTGTTGATTAAATCGTATTGTTATAATTTCACGAAGTTTTGGAAAAAACTGTAAAATACTGAACGAATCGGTCTGAATCTGGAAAAATTTCTTTCACCAATTTTCCTCAATTTTCACATTTTGAAAATTTTTTTCAGGGACGTGGCGAGTGTACACTCGATTTTAGCTTCATCAATGATGTTGGGACAGTCGAGGACACGTGGAAACTTATTTTTGTAACCTCCGAAGCGGCGGAAGCTGTGGTCAATGCCATCGAAGCACCTTGGGAGGAATTATTCTCAGTGCCTCTACAAGTTACGATCAAATCGTGAGAGTGCGAAACGATTTCGCTCTAATAAAGTTTAAACGATTTTCATGGAGAATCCAGCGAAACGTTAAGTCATATTTTAAAGTCGATTGATCGCTACTCGAGAATACTCAATCCAATCGCATCTCGATTATTTGTCTATGATGCACAAATAATTAGCAAAATACGAATCAATGTTAAATCTTGCGTGACTCCTAGACTGTGATATGTACACTCGTGCCAACGATATCATGGCTCGTTGTCAAGTCATCGAGGTCACGAGCCTCGCAATTATTTGTAAAATATCAAAAAAACGCCGCACAGGCTTGTAAATACGTTTTTTATCAAAGCACAAAAATCGGATTCCACGCTGTAAATTCAATTGTTCAAAGTATGAGATAGATTTGTCGATGAAGATGCAAAAAATGCAAAATTTAAAAAAATTACAATCTTGAGAAGATCGAGTACTGCTTTTTAAACAAAACCTTTCGGGGTAATTTTTTTCTTGTCACATGACACAATAATCTTTGGAATTATGTTTTAACTACCGTTCACGTTGATCAATGTCTTTTTTATTAACGAGTTTGCTTCGAAATTGTGATGTCAAAGTAATTCGATAAATTGAATGAATTATTTTACGAAATGGACCCTTGTATTGTAAATATATCCATATCTGTACATGAACACGTAACAACGCCGAAACAGTTATATAATATATTTAAAAAGAATAACGATTTACGACTAACCATGGCAATTTGTAGATTTTAAGATTTTGTCAATCGTCATGTACGTAGTACGAAAATTACGATTTCGACTGATGTTACTTGTTAAGTTTGGAGTCTCACGAATGTTTGATCCGATATTGATTTTACTAATTCAACAAATTCAAGTTTTACACGAAATTTGTGATGGTCAAAGGAAATGATTTGAACCAATGCAATTGCGGTGCTATTGTACATTCTGGAAATTCGATATTCACCGTTAATAAATGCGTTTATAGAATTTCCCATCTTTACGAAAAGTTATTCCTAACACTTTTTTCATAGTTTTCGTATCTCGATTTTAGCAGTTGTGTGAATTAAAAAAAAATTCTCTGCCAAAAAAACTCTTTTTTGAATTCGATAAATATATTCGTGAAACGAAATTTCTTATCTTAATGAACAATTATTTCTTGACTCTGTTCTTCGTAATTATTCTTTTGTCACGTATACAGCTGAATGAATTTTTGCAGCTGGATGAATTTTTAGAGAATGAATTAAAAATAAACAACAATCATCATTATTACGAAAAAAATAGCTCTTTTTATTATCGTGAATTATCAAACGTAAAACACGGTAGTTTACCAACTGTTTAGCACCTGTTTCTCGTCTCAATTTTTAGATCATTTTGTACTGAAGTTTACATCGAAGCTAGTCGCGTTAGAAACTTTGTAGTCCTACCGGAGCTCAACTTTACAGAATTTTTATGATCAAAATAAATTAAGTCAAAATCAATTTTTTAATTAGTTATTGTTTAAGATGAGTCCAGTAATTCTCTTACTAAAGATTTTTATAATTCTTCTACTTGGTAATGTTCATTTGTTATTAATATTTGTTTAATATTTTGATGACGATTTTGTTTAATTTTTACTAAAAACTTTTTTAGCAAATTTTTAAATTTTTGACTTTTTTAAAATTTCATTAAATTGATTAATTTTTTTATTACTCTGATTAAGAGCTGCAAATTTTTCAGTAACAAATACGATTGCTGCTTATGGATACAGCAGACGAGGTGAGTGTTTCGGTGATATTAAAATTAAAATTGAAAGGCTGAGAATTTTAATTTATGAATTTTTTTCAAATTTTACAGGGCAACATGCATGGTCGCGAGAATACAAATTGTGTGCAGGAAAGCTTCAATCTCCAATCGCTATATCGTCATTTAAATCTGTGGTTTTGCCTCTGCCAGCTCTGGAGATGAATGGCTATCGTGATTACATCTCTGGCACGATTCGATTGAAGAATAATGGCCATTCCGGTGAGTAACATTAGCGAAAAAAAATTTTATTGCATCAATTACGATTGGCTTAATTCTTTGGCACGATTTGATTGAACAACGATAACCATCATAGCGAGTAAAAAATTCAAAAAAATTATTGTAAATCGAAAAAAACAAAAAAAATTGAATTTTTCGTATTTTTGAAAAATAAGATTTTGTGATTGGCCAGGATTATCGAAAATTCCAAGTGGTTAGCTGAAAATTATCAGAGGACACGTGAGGAGATTGTCCTCCAAATTTCTGGTCTTTGATCCTGTGGTTTGTGCTCGATGTTCATAATTAAGTCTGCCAGTCAATTGCCTCAAAGCTTCATATACACAATACGTTTATTATTTGTAATATGTATCAAATTACACACCTCTAAAATATTTATAATTTTGTCAACAATAATAAAAAAATAGAAAATAATTTATAAAATTTAACATGATTATAATTTAATAATATAAAAAATAATATAACACATAATAAACTGTAAATAAAAAATTAATTTTGAACAATGATAAATTATAATAATTTAAATTATAATAATAGTTGAGGAAAATATTTTTACAAAATTAATTTTTTTTATTATTCTTTTGTTTCAGTGGCTCTCAGCATCGATAAAGAAACTTCACGCAAGAGATTGCCTTACATATTCGGTGCCATGCTGAATCCTGACCAGGAATACGAATTGGAGGGTCTTCACTTTCACTGGGGTATGAAAAATAATCGAGGCTCGGAACACATGTTGAATGGTGTGAGGTAAGATTTTTGTATCGATACACATTTTAGAACGAGAAATAAAAAATATGCAAAAAAATACAATAAAATGATAAAATTATATAACTATTGGCAGATTTTTTTTTCCTGTCCAGATTTCCCATGGAAATGCACATTATTCATAGGAACATGAAATATTCTCGTTTTGAGGATGCTCTGGAACACGAAGATGGTTTGACAGTATTGGCATTTTTTTTTCAGGTGAAGTATAAAAATTTTCAAATTATTTGGTATTTTATTCAATTACGATGAAATATAGACATCTTCAGTTTAAAAAGAATGTTAATAAATAAAATTATTTAAATAGTTTAGAAATTCAAGTAGAACCAATTTTTACATTAAATAAAAAAATTATCTAAATCGATTTTACATAATAAAAATTTTTAACTTGTAAAAATGTTTAAAAAATATTAATTTTGTTTATTACACGTATTATAGTTACGAGATGAGAACAACGAGCGTCTATGGCCCATTGTTAAAGTTTTGCCAAATATAAGATGGATCGATTCGGAGAAGTCCATGAACGAATCTTTTCCTCTTGACTCACTAATTCCAAGTGATATGAATGTTTATTATACGTACAGAGGTTCATTGACGACGCCTCCTTGCAACGAAGCTGTCACTTGGATTATATTTTCAGCTCCAATTCCGATATCGTACAGACAAGTATAAAAATTAAAATTTTATTACCAATATTTATAGATTAATATTAATTATAATTATTATTATATTGTATATTATTTACCAAATAATAGATTAATATTCGTAAAATTATAAATTAAAACTACTATTCATAACTTCGCTATAAAAATGTTTCAAATTTTTTCTCAGATGGAAAAATTCAGATTATTGTCAAATGGCGAAGATGTCATGGCAGACAATTTCAGACGATTGCAAGACGTCGGTCATCGAAAAGTTTACGTGAGACGATTGTCATCGATTTTTTCTGTCAACGAGGCAATGGTAAATTTAAACGTATCACAATTAGACTGGTTTTGGAGATAAAAATATTATTTATAATTGTTTCCATTTATCTTACAATATTTTCTGTATCAATAAAACAAAATAATATAATAAATAATAAATAACTAATAAAATAAAAAATATTAAATCAAGCATTAAATTTTTTTTAAGGAAGAATATTTTATTTTTAAGTTGATATAATTTTATGCATTGACCCTCATATTGTGATACTAGGGACAGTGATAGATTCCTACCCTAACGTTTGACGGTATGCAAAACGTTTTTCAGTGTATCTTGTCGAATCGAAAAACTAAAATTCTTATCCGGCTTCATCGTGGTTTTACCGCTCTTGGATAATTTGGCAAGCGACCACGTAACAAATTCTTTTACTAACATCGTTCAACAATAAAATCTTTAAAAGCCTTTCTTCGTGAATACTTAAAGATGGAACAAAGTGCATTTTCTTAATAAAAAACAGGAGACGACAGCTTGAAAGCTTCGGATAAAATTTAGTATTTTGTGAAAAAAAAAATTCACTTCAAAATTAAATTTTTCAAAAAAAAATTTAGCATCATTACGTAATTATTCATCCACGAAATTCTTCAAAAATTGAAGAAAAAAATCGCTCACGTAAATTAAAACCCTTTTCTTTTAAAAAATTATTTGTTAAATTGTTTAAACAAAACTTAGTGTGAGATTAATAAAAAATTTTTTTTTAAATCATTGAATTTTATTCTCAATTAGATCAAAATTCGCATTTACAAATTTCATTTTTATGCAACACACTGCACCATGCATGAGTCCCAAAAATAAGATTGTCGATATTTGGGCATTTCAGTCGAGTCTTGCGATAGTTTTTTTCAGTGCTCGAGTGAGCTCGAGCATTTCACTGTCCCGCGGGACGATCTTTGAAGGTCCAAGAGCCAAGTGGATATCCCCGTACCTCGTAATCGAAAAAACTCTGGAATGAGTGGCTATGAATTATTTCACAGACTATGCTCTTACCTCCACACCCTCCTAAAGTTGCTCTCTACTTTTTTCTCATTTTCCTTACCCCGTACATGTTGTTCACTTACATAAAATATGTAATATATACGAATTTTCATCTAACAGGAATCTGTATGCGGTAAATTTTTACAAACGCCCGTCGTACGTTTAATTTAGCATGAATTTTTAAAATTTTGTTATTTAAAAAATTGTAAGTTCGAGAGTTACATAAACAACGTATTGAATACGACTAAATATCTTCATACATTTTTTAGAAGTTTTTAACAGGAATGTAATGAAATTGAATTTCAAATAATTATATATTTTTGTTATAAAGTTATTTAACTGTTGCTATTAAAACTGTTTATTTATTTGTAAAAACATTATTTATCATTATTTTTTATAAATAATTACAATAAAATTAATCAAAAGTTACAATAAAAAGTTAATTAAACAATAAATAAGTAAACAATTAAATTAAAGTTTTTAATTTGTAAAATTTAAATTGTTAAAATGATTCAATATAATTTTTAATTAAATAATCATAAAATTATTTCAAATAAAATAATTATATTTCAGTTTATATTAACATTATGTAAAATTGCTGACCATTTTCCTCTTTTTAAAAACTCATAAGAAAAATCTCGACATTTTAAAAGTGATACGGTTTCATCTCGAGCGTGTGTCGGAGACTCTCTCCGGAGACTCCGTTGGCACTTATCACGAATTCGTAAATTTAACATCGGGAAAGCTTTTGATACGTTCCCCAAAGAATTGGTCCTTCATCCGGATGGTTAAACGTGAGCCCTGGCAGGGTAAAGCGTTGCAATTTGTTTCGAGCTGCAGCTGCACGTCACTTGGCACCTTCAACGGCACAGGCCAACCGGGACGTCGATGATGGCTCTGAAGACGAAAAGAATGAAGGAAAGAACCGCAGTTCTCGAAGATTGCCGAATCACTGCAGAAATATTAGTTTCGCTTCTTTCCCCTCGTTTATCCTCGATAAATATATAGCTAGAGAACTTCCATCAAGTTCTTTTTTTTACCCTTTATTCTCTCCTTTTATCAGACTCAGAAAATACCTCGTTTACCCCGCAGGATGAAAGATTACACAAGTATAATGAAAATGCAAAGTTTTGCCATTTTTTTTAACTCTCGTTTTTTTATTCCTCTGAACGAATAAAATAATTCGTAATGGTGTTTGAAAATGATTAATATTATAAAATTTATACTAACGGTAGATTATTATATAATATATGATATTTGTTATATGATATGCGGTATATGATATTTGTTATATGATATATGATATTTGATATATAATACATATTATAACAAATATATTATATGATATATTATATTATATTCCTTATAATTATAAAATATCAATTATAATTATAATGACCTCAATCGTGTTATTTTGTAAGATTTCTAAAATTTGTTAGAATTTATTCATATAATGGTAGATTATTATATAATATATGATATTTCTTATATGATATATGATTTTTTATATATGATACATATTATATCAAATATATTATATGATATATTACATTATATTCCCTATAATTATAAAATATCAATTATAATTATAAAGACCTAAATCGTGTTATTTTTTTAAGATTTCTAAAATTTTTTAGAATTTATTCCTATAACTCCAAATTTATAAAAATCGTTGCACGTTGTCACTGATCGTGTTGACAGCAGCTAAAGCTCTAATGTGAGGATATATTGCACAAAATCTAACAAATATAAACTCCTGGGGACAATCTGGAGCGAGATGCGTTGGAAGAGAGAAATCTTCGATTAATCACTGCCCTCTCGGAGACGAAAAATACGAGGAAACTTTTTTATCAGTCGGCTTAACGACAAGAAAAAGAGGGAATGCGTAGAAAAAAAATGTAGGGCGAGAGAAAAGATGATCTCTCACTTTGTGTATAAAAAAGAGAAGAAAAAAAAGCTTGAATCACTGTCAGTAAAATTGTACTGGCATTAACGATCTCCGCTTCGCAGTTGGCTTTGGTTTATTAACATTTTTTCCTCCGAGCTCTGCGTCTTTTCATCCATCATTTCTTCGAGCCCTTTTTTTCGCAAGACAAAAAATGACCTTGCGATCGAAGAATTGTTGCTCTCGCTTAAACTTTTTTACTCCCCTATTTATTTTATCAATGATCACGATTCTTCATCAATTTACCGCTGTTAAAGAGTATTAATATTTACGATCGAAATTTTCATTTTTCCGAGGCGGTGCTTAAAAATGTTTTTCAGGGTTCTTTAAGAAGTTTGAATCTTCTCCCCTTTAAGGATCGGGACGCCTCGCAACCTTGTCTTCAATTAATTACGCGAAAAATCGTGTCCCGTAAATTCGAGGCTGTTTAAATTTCGAAAGTTTGGAACGAAACCTCGAATAAGGCGGTTTTATACGATCCTCGAGCAAAAGTTGATGCCATCGATAAATTCATGAAATTAATACCGTGTTAAACACTGCCAGAGTAATTATATTAATAATTTGTGCAAAGAGCTATAAAAAAACTTGACGTTTTTGAAAAATGAAAAGATTTTTGGATAGATTTTTTATTTCAAAATCAATTTATTATTACTAAATTTAAAAATTACTGGTCTACGTAATTAGCATTAATTGTTTAATAAAATTTGAATTAAAAAAAAATTTAAATCAAACTTTTTTTTCAATTGAAATAAATCAAATTAAAAAATCACCAACACTGTCAAAAATGTAAAATAAATTACCAAAAACCAATCCAACAGTTTCAATTTCCATACAATCCTAATTTTAACGATAAATATCCAAACCATTGAATAATCAATTTGAATCATCATCAAATATAATTCTTCCCTACAAATTTCAAATTTAAAAAAAATCCGTCGCCCGAACGATTGTAGTACACCATTCTTAAATATTCACCGTGAGAGACGCTGTCGAGTGATTTACCGCAATATCATCCATTCTCTCTGTTTATTAATCGTTTCGAGTCTTCTCCGTATCCCCGAGGATTAATGGAGAAGGATGAGATACGATTGATTTATGAATTGCAGGGCCACACCTCGTGCAGTCTCCGTGATCTCTGGGAGGAGAACAGATGGGGAGGAAAATATCTTTGTCCTCCGGCGCGTACCTATCTTATGAACGAGTTTAAGAAAGAAAAAAAGCGCATCGACAAATACATATATATACATTCATAAGGTCCACATATATACGCACGTATACATAATTTACGCAATACACATGATATACACAAATATACATAATATAAGCAATACACATGATATACACAAATATACATAATGTACGCATATACACATGATATACACAAATATACATAATATACGCAATACACATGATATACACAAATACACAAATATACATAATATACGCAATACACATGATATACACAAATATACATAATATAAGCAATACACATGATATACACAAATATACATAATATACGCATATATACGTAATATACGCAATACACATGATATACACAAATATACATAATATACGCATATGTATATAATATACGCACATATACGTAATATACTCAGATATACATAAAAATATATAATATACGTCGCGGAAGTTGGAGAGATTGCGCCGGTGCGCGAGCACTTCCGCGACTTTGGTCCATAGATATCCTCTTTTTAACCCTTTCCCACTCATTCACGCCCCACCTACGCTGTAAAATGCCTCTTTTCCCTTTTTTTTTTCGACGATTCTCCATCAACGTTATCGGACGACCTCCCTCGAATTTCCCCACGCCTTCGACGTTATATTCATCGGGTTCCCTTATCGATCTTTATTACAATCTATCGTTCGATCCTATCGTTTTTTTTCCCTCCTGTCTTCCTCTCTCTCTCTCTCTCTTTTCTCTCCTCTCCCTTTCTTCTCTGTTCCTCCTTCACCCAGTAACTTCCTCCCATTCTCATCCCGAGTATTCCACCCTCGAAAGCCCACCCTCGGAAAAAGCTCTCGGTAGCCCACTGGCGCCACCTAGCGTGGCGAAATCCTCGCTCGTGTCCCAGAGAGGGAGGAAAACCCCACCGGGAGGTGGGGGGGGGGTGGGGTCAGGGGGGGACGACGCTTCGCGGTTGGTGTTGAGTTTCGTGGCACAACCCCCGTCAGTTGTGGGTGAAGTGCGTGCCAGAGCAGCCGGTCACGAGAGCTGCTCTTTCGAGAACGGCGTGCGGATTGGGGTAGTGCGTGTGATAGGGTTAGGTCAGTGTTTATATATTGCCTTCGATTATCCTTTTATCTCCTTTTTTTCCTGTTTTTTTTTTCATTTTTTTTTATTCTTGATTTATCGTTCGCTCTTTTTTGGGGTTTTTTTTCGTCTCATCACGTTCCTCCGTTCTCGGGATCGCTCCAATTTGGCCTCATCAACTTTTACCCTGTGAATTTCCGCACGAACTTCCGGAAGAGCTGAAATGCTTTCTCGTTTCGGATCCTGGACACGTTTTTTTTTTTTTTGAGTTAACATAATTCGGTGGACGGGGGATGATGAGGGACCAGACGATTTTTGGACTCGTCTCTTTTGAGATATTTCACTTTCCACACTTTCACCGTCGGAATTTCCACGTTGTCGCGAGAATTTGGATGAGGATGATCGTGTAGGGAGAACGTCGGGCTGGTTGGAATGAAACGAAAGAATTGTCAAAAAATTCCGATTTTTTGTTTATTTTTCTATTGAACTTGAAATAAATTAAAAAATAAAAATAAATTATTTAAATAATGAAATGTTTGAAGAATAAGTTTAATTGAGATTTTTATATGATTTATCAATTTTTAAATATTGAATTATTTATTTTTGTAGAGATTTCAACGAAATTCATTTTTGAAATATTAAATTTTTGGAGATTCTTCTTGATTTTTAATTCCATTGACATCAACGTGACTCTCATTTAGGAAATTAGATAATTATTAATAAAATTGAGTGAAGTTTAATCGATATCTGTTCATTCAAAATCCTCATAACTTTAAAATTGATTCCGAAGAGAGAGATGGAAATGATTTTCCTTCGTCACGCAAGTTCAGTCCATTATTGTATTCAAGAACTGACAACAAAATTTAATATAAATGTTTATTTTGCTTTGAAGTGATACAATCTAAAATAAATTTTCAATCGATTTCCTTTTTTGAAATTACGTAACAAAATTAAACAAGAAATTTATTTATTTATCATTTTGTTCATTTGAAATTAATTCTATTCCACACTTCAAAAATAATCCATAAATAAGTCGCAAATTTTTTCTAACAAAACAATAACAAATTAAAATTTTTTTTATCAATTCGAATTTATTAAATTTAGAAATTACG
>JAPYYX010003740.1:0-10264 GCA_030522605.1 Cremastinae sp. B BG-2022a | reverse complement strand
AGAAAATTCTGAAGCCAGACCTCAAAACAGCCAGATGTCTTCAAAATATACTTTGCATTTGTGAATATGGTCTTGAAGTCACCTTTTCATAAACATATACATATATGCATACCGAAGAAGAAGAAGAAGAGGACACAAAGAGAAAGAAGTCCCGGCTCAGTTATAACGGAGCGGAGTTCGAGACCGAAGACGAATGTTTAAATGTGTGTAAATGTACCTGGGGAGAGAGAAATACGACGAGAGAGAGAGAGAGGGGAGAGAAAAGAGAATGAAAAAGAGAGATGAAAAGTAGAAGCAAAATGAAAAAAAGAAAAAGAGCGAAAATGAGACAGAGACGGAAAACACGAGATGTGCTGAGAAAGCAACGAGAGAAGAAAACGCGAGGATCGCCGAGGCGAGAAAGAGGAAGCGCTTTTGAAGGAGGAAAGAAAGAATGGAGGAGGAAGAAAAAGAAGATGTTCGAGAGGAGAATGAAAGAGAGACGGAGAGAGAGGGAAAGAGAGAGGGGGGGGGGGGGGGGGGGGGAGAGGGAGAGAGAGAGAGAGAGAGAGAGAGAGAGAGAGAGAGAGAGAGAGAGAGAGAGAGGAGAGGGATGGAAGGATAGCTTCACCACCCCGCGGCGCGCCCATCTCGCATTCCTCGCATCCTTTGCCGGTGTGTGCTGGCTGGATGCTTTGACTCGCCGCCTCTGCTGCCGATGCTTCGTGCATCCGGAGCAAGAGAGCTTCACTCTCTCTCTCTCGTTCTCTCTCCCGCTCTCTATCTCCTTCTCTCTCCATTCCCTATCGATTGTGAGAGCATATTCGCAGGCTATTCGAATTCTGTCTTCTCTCTTTCCATCCCTCTCTCCCGTTCTCCCTTTCCACATCCTTCCTCCATCATCCGGCCGATACACCGCGAGGCCGGAGAGAACGGAGAGTAAGAGGATATTAAAACCAATCGATTAGAGCCCGAGCTTGTGGAAACGTTTAATTGACCTGAAAGCTCTATTCCTACGCGCACTTCTTCCCTCTCTCTTTCTCCTCCCTTACGCACACATTTTCTTCCTCTAGCGAATAATCCAATCCTTTACCGACATCCGCAAATTCAATAAAACTCTCTCCTCTACCTTTCTTTGTTCCCGGGAAAACTATCGGCCTCTGTGTACTTTGCTGCCTTTGAGAATTATTAGAGTTAACTCCAATAAGCGCGATAGGAACCGACGTATTTTACTGGATTTGGGATGATCCACTTTTTTTTTCTCATTGGTCCATCGATCTTACCGCGAGCTTTTATTCGATTTTATCACTGAAATTATTTCCAAAACGAGAAATCGTTTATTAATAAAATCATATAATTCGCTTGAGCTTTTGGGAAAGATTCATGAGAACGTTTGTGCGCGATGTGACTGTACCGACGTATTTTACCGGATTTAGGATCTTTTCTCATTTGGTCCATCGATCTTACCGCGAGCTTTTTTTATTTGATTCCATCACCGAAATTATTTCCAAAACGAAGAATCGTTTATTAATAAAATCATATAATTCGCTTGAGCTTTTGGGAAAGATTCACGAGGACGTTTGTGACGCGATGTGACTGTACCGACGTATTTTACCGGATTTAGGATCCACTCTTTTCTCATTGGTCCATCGATCTAACCGCGAGCTTTCATTCGATTGCATCACCGAAATTATTTCCGAAACGAGAAATCGTTTATTAATAAAATCATATAATTCGCATGAGCTGTCAGAAAGATTAACGAAGACGTCTGTGACGCGATGACTGTAATACGAATTAATCGTTTGACGTGAGTTGAGTTTTATTGGAAAAAAATGAGGACAGGAATTTTCGATATAGTTCTGGTAATATTTCCTCCGGTTTGGTATATCGGGATTAAAATGTGAGTCAGAGTTTAAGGTATGAATACGAGGTCACGGAACAACGAGGCTGAAGAACGAGATTTAGAGGAAAAAAGGGAAATCGTTTTATATACATATAGAGTCGTGAATAAATGCACGAAAGATAGAGAAAATATTCCTTGCTCCTCGGGAGATTCGATTGCCGCTAAAGCGTCAGGGAGTCAACATGGACTGTACGTTTTCTCTCCTTATTTACATACACATATATATTTATTATATAAAAGAAATCCTTGAATTCCAAAAGCCAGAGAAAGCACGAGAGCAAGGCGGAGAGAAAGAAAACGGGAGAATCCAGGCTCTATACCGCGGAATCTTTTATCTCCTCGTTCGGAATTCGTACACGGCGCGAGGTGGTATCTCGATAACGAATTTATCTGCCTCATAGTATCCTGCTTATCCTCATTTCTCACACCAGGTTTATCAAGATTTTTATTTCTATGCAAAATTGTATATTAACCGATGATTTTTACATGACAATTGCTAATCGAAATCTATTATTTCATGAAATAATGACTCGAGATGACCCATGAACCTTTTACAGGTAGTATTTAAATTGTTTTCAACTCCCCGTAGTCGCACCTTCAAATAATAACGTAATAATCACGTGGAGCGTAATTCACCCCAATCAATTTTGTGGGTGAAAAATCATTCAAAAATTACAAAAAAGTTTTTAAAAATTGTACAGTTTATTTTTCACTTTTTTTTAAACGACTGCGTAGATTATTTTTTATTCGCTTTATTTTTTATTTTAAAAAATTGTCGAAAAAGAATAATTTCGGACCGGAATTCGAGGTTGAAAATGGGCTGGGGTGTATTTTACCCAGTGTGCATGACTATTAGGGGTTAGCATAATTAATTTAAGTGGATTATCAGATCTATGCGAAGTAATAATTAAGCGTAAAATCGTTGTGCCATTTTCCAGATTTTAATAAAAATTAATAGGCTAATAAATATTTTTTTTATTTTGTATTTCGAATGCATTTGTTCTTAGCCTTCAAAGAGATGAATATAATTACACGAATTAACTCGTGTAATTCAGTCGAAAATTTTGAAACTTTTGGTGGTAACGAGATTTGTACGATATTCACTTTATTTTTATGTCCTCGTAGATAAAAAACTTTGATAAACGAGTTTAAAATGTTTACTAGAAAATTCATCATAAAAAAATGATACTCGACCCATAAAGTTGCGAAATTCCCATTAAATCCGCGACTCTTAAGGAAGTTTCAATTCTGTCTCGTACACTCGAGCGAAAGAAATTTTTATCGAGTGCTAAAATTTGTTATCTATACTTTTAATTTCCAATCGATTTATCCTGTACAGAAGTGAGTGGTGTCCTTTTTATTTTCCCTTATCGGAGAAAACTTTTGTACTCGGGCGAAATCGTTCGCAAGAGGAAAAACTATTTGTATATACAAGAATCGAATAACTCGCGGGGATGGAAGCTCCTACGGATACATTAATTCGTCGAATAAGCTGAGCGAACTGTGTCCTTGGCTCGGAGAAAGCCTTCCGGAAGAGGAAAAGTCGAGAAGAAAAGTTCGATTGTCGTTTGCCCTCCTGGAGTCGCATTCACGCACCAGTATACAGATATAATTCTGGTAATGGACGAGAGGATGATAAAAGTGCACGTCTCCCATTAGAGACGTACGTTGGAGAGAAAAATTTCATCCCCACCATCTTCGACCCATTTTTACTATCGATTCCGTTCCTTCTCTTGTTTGTCCTGACGTATAATTTTTTCTCCCCTCACTTCCGGCTCCTCTTTTTATCCTTTTCCCTGCAAAAACCGTCTCTCCGCGTATTCATATTTATTCCGCTGTTTATACAGGATATGTGGAAAATATAAATATATAAACTCATCCTGTAACATATTCCACGTCAGATCCGTACGGCTTTGACCCCGTCTGCGCTCTACTTTGTTTCTTTCCTTCGCTCTCATCTCCTTTTCACACAGTTGCCACGAAAATATATTTTTGACACACTTTTCAAGATTGCCTTATCTCTCCTGTCTCGCTGGAAAATTTGAAAAGATGAAACGGCAGAGGACACCCCTTAACGAGGCGAATTTAGATGGGAGGCTTGACATGAAACATTTTTTTGCCATGAAACATTTTCTGTGATACGCGGTTTGTGAATTTTTTTTTTAAAGCTTTTCTTCACAAGAAACGTGTGTCAATTAAAAATTGTATTTTTGAAGAAATTATTTATTCAGAAATTATTATTTATTAAGAATATTACTCTGTCGATATAAGGGTTTTTAAATTAATGTACAATAAATTTAAATTTATCCATACTGTAAAACGTATACAAGTGTGATCTTGATTGTTTATTCGAGTATGCGATGATAGTTTGGAGAAAATAAAAGTGACAGTTTGTTTATGACGCTTGAATGAGTAATATCCTCTTGACAAAGTTTATAAAAACAAATTTTCAGCTATAAAGTAAATTATATCATCACATTTTCAAATTAACGAATGCTTACGTTTTTTATCTAATTTAATCGATCTATTTATTATATCTTGCAATACCACCAATTTTGAATTTTGGAATTTATGCAAATTTTCTTAATCCATTTTGACTTGGTCACAAAATTATTTCATATAATTTTATAAAACTATTTTATGCCCGCTTTTTTACTTCTACGAACAAGTTTTTTTATATGAATATTATTTATTCATTATATCATATCTTGCAATACCCTCAATTTTGAATTGTGGAATTTATCCAAATTTTTTAAATCCAATTTCACTCGGTCACAAAATGATTTCATATAATTTTATGAAACTATTTTATTCGTGTTTTTTTACTTCTACGAATAAGTTGTTTACATGAATATTATTTATAATATTATTTATCCATTATATGATATCTTGCATCAATACGCCAATTTTGAATTGTGGAATTTATGCAAATTTTTTAAACCCAATTGACTTGGTCACAAAATGATTTCATATCATTTTATAAAACTGTTTTATTCGTGCTTTTTAACTTCTACAAATAAGTTTTTTTATATGATATTATTTATAATATTATTTATTCATTAGATATCATATCTTGCAATACCCCCAATTTTGAATTGTGGAATTTATGCAAATTTTTTTTTATCCAGTTTCACTCGATCACAAAATGATTTCATATCATTTTATGAAACTATTTTATTCGTGTTTTTTTACTTGTACGAATAAGTTTTTTATATGAATATTATTTATAATATCATTTATCCATTATATCGTATCTTGCAATACCGCCAATTTTAAGTTGTGGAATTTATGCAAATTTTTTTAATCCATTTTGACTTGGTCACAAAATGATTTCGTATCATTTTATAAAACTATATTTTATTCGTGCTTTTTTACTTCTACGAACAAGTTTTTTTATGTATTATTTATTCAGCAAAAATATATTACTCTGTCAATATACGAGCGAATGACTGACAACTGAAAATAGAAAATGCTTGACTTACGAAATAAAATACGAAACAAAAAAGTCTCCTCTCATTATACAAGATCTGCAAATGGCAATTCGAGTGAACCAGAGTCCAGAGAGGAGGCGCGTGACTGCGTTCACATGGCAACAGAAATGTGTGTATTTCGTTCTCCGCGGCGAACCTTTCCCTCCCGGCATTCGAGAGTTCTGCACCGTGGTAGACGGAGATCCTCTCGATCGTCTCACCTGACTCGAGCGAGAAATTTTCCATCGAGGAGAGGCGGAAGCCGCGAGTTTCGTAAACTTATTCGGGTCATATTCATTGTTCTCGATTAATTTACACCGGCACGCTCGAAACTTCGAGAGCTCTTTCCATCATCGCTGTGGCGAGTGGGTGTTCCGATCGTGAGAATGAAAGAAATCGCAAAAGAGAGAGAGAGAATAAAAAACGATATCTATTTTCTCTCTCTCTTTTTCCCTTTAATTTTTTTTCTCGTGGCAGAGAAAGAAGGAAAATGCTTCGAGTGTAGGAAACGAGAGAGAAACGAGAGGCAGACTCGATGCGTGCAAGTTCGTTCAGGTATAACAGGTTGGAACTCTCGGGTCTCTCCCTCCTCGGAGAGGATCTCGCTTTCGCGCGTTCTCTTCACGTTCAAGCCCGGCTCGCTCCGTCTCTCTCTTCCGTGTATACGTCAATTTAACGTACATATACACACGTACATATTGTTTGGTAGAAGAGTTTTCAGGTCCTGCCGCCCTCGCGTGCCGACGAGCGACGACCATTAGGCCGCACAACTCATCGCGCCGCTTCCTCTCCCTCTCTCTCATCCTTTTCTCTCGTTTTTCGTCTTTCTCGAGCTCTGCACAGGACCGCCCCCGACGTTTCGTAAATTCCTGACTCCAATCGTCATCGGAATCTCTTTTTCTTTCTCCGACGTCTCTCCTTTTCTCTTTCGCACACTCTTTCTCACCGATCGTCGATTTCGTTCTTACGCAGACGAGGACAAAAATATGAGGCGCGTGGAGAAATTTCCGATTGGCGGAATTTTATGTTTTAATTGGCTAGAATTTTATTCAGAATTTTTATCGTCGGGAGATAGCGTAATTAAATCGAAGACTTACGCACCGGGAAAGTCGAGGTGTGGCTCGAATTTCACCGCTAATTTGCCTGAGGATTGAGAAAAAAATTGAGAGAGACGATGATCGGGGGGAGGAAATAAAATCTCGAGGATGCCTCGAGGCTCGTTTTCTCGAATAGATTAAATTGGAAATTCGAACTTGCACCCTTGATGACGTCAATCATAAATTTGTCTATTTAAATCGATCGAAATTCGCGTAATAAAATTTTACGTTTTCTATAAATAAAAATCTGTTTGTCTCCTCTTTTGTTTCGCAAGTTTTTTGCCTCTTGACTTTTATCTGTTAAATTTGTAACACGGGTGTCGCGGGTTTTAGCGTAAGAGCAAAAAAAACACGGAGAATCGTCTTCTCAGCGGTTAATCCCGGGAAGAAAAGAGGAGCAAGTTTTCTTCGGTCCAAGAGCGCGAGGAATCGCGTCTTCTTCGTCGGCAACAGCAAGAAAGGGAGAGGAGAAAGATCGTCGATTCGAAAGCGAAATGCCGAAGAAGTCGGGAGCGAGCGCCACCGGTGCGAGAACGCAAAACGCCGCACCGGGTCATTGATTCTATCCAGGCAACGTGCCAATATTCTCTTCTTCTTCTTCTCCTTCTTCTCCCGCTTCTTTTTCGTCTCTCATCGCGCCCGTTTTGTACGAATCGCGATCTCGTCTCCTCCGCTATTTTACCCTTGATCTCTCCTTTTTTTTCCCCCGTTTCACACATGCTCCACGCGAATTCCTTTATAACCATTTTATTCCTACGCTACAAAAATTGACATTTTTTCACATTCCTTTCATCCAAAATTTTCCGCTGCGTGAAAAAAATCGTCACGCTTCAAAAATTTAACAAAGAATTGGAAACGAATTGCGAATTTACTTAAGCAAACTTCTGATTAACGAATCTTTTAGTAAAATTTCGGAATATCAACAATTTCTACCTTTCAAATTGTTCTAACCGAAAACACTTGAAATCATTTACAGAATTTTTACGTAATTTTTACATCATAAGTAACATTGACATTTACGAAGAAATTTTTTACTGTTTCGGAACAGTTTGAACAGCGTAATCGCTGATAGCAAAAAGCTTTAAGAAAATTCAAATAAGCTCTATCAAAAGCTTTTCCGTAAAATTTGGCTCAACGGAAAAAGAGAAAAATATAAAAAGAAGATAAGACGTTTGTTGACTGTACGAATTTGAGGTCGCGCGTGCTGGTGCCGATTATCTTTAATCCAAAAAATTAGCGGGCTTGTCGAAAGCAATTTTCTATTCAAGGAAGATCTCATCGGATTAACGAAAAGAGAGGTAAGAAGAGGAAAAATAAAGATAGTAATAAGAGAGAGAGAGGGAAATTATCTCTGCAGTATCTCGTCGGACAGTTTGAATGCGGGAAAAGTCGACGAAGAGGAAAGAAGAAGAGGCAAAAGCTAGTTTAGCCTTCTATCTGGCTAAGAAACGTAGAGAAAGAGAGGAGAGATCGTTTTATGGAGAATCGCGTGGATACAAGAAAGGTTAGAGGGAACGTTTGCGCTTTGGCGCTGTATGCACGCGGTCTTATAACCAGTCGTTCCCGCGCCTCGTAGATGTCGGATGATTATATCGACCGCTTTCATAACGTGTGGGTGGAGGCTGGAGCGAAGCCAGCAAAGCTTCGACTAAGCTCGCAAGAGCACCGACAAAACGATCTCTCCGTATACCGTGACGCTCTTGCTCGCGCGCATACACGCACACGCGAATTGCGTATATTTGAGTATACTTTTCACCATGTGCATGTTTCCACATATTAATTTCATATTTTTCACTTTTTTATCTTTTCCGCTCAAAAATTCTCGAATTTTCTTTTATTGCGCTTCTATCGCCAACTGTTCTCCGTTATATTTTCATTTACAGTAAAAGCGTTCAAGGCAATTGTTTGTTTAAAAGAATAAGCGATTTTATTAATCAATTAATTGTTGAGAATTCTTGAAATTTCGGGATGTTTTTTATCGCAAAGTGTTATATTGATCCTAGAATGGTAACGTTACTTTTTTTGACCTATTACGGTAACTTGGGGTCATCGACGACCCCAATTTTCGAAACTTCATATCTTCGGCAAAATTTTACAAAAAGGGTTCAACTTGGGGTCATTCTTTTCGTTTTTTAATGCAAAATCACGTAGGCTTACAGCTATTTTTCTTCAAGTACGAGAAGTTAGTACAAAAATGAAGTAAAAGATTGAAAAACTCGAAAAATTCGTAAAAATAAAAATTTTCAATATCTCCTGGGGTCGTCTACAACCCCAGGAGATATCTCAGGTATCGTTCTAGGGTTAGTCTTCTTTGAGGATGTGGGCTTCGAGGACTTTGAGTCTCATCTAATCTCGTATTATTTGTACCGAAAGTAGTTTAATACGGAATAAAATAAGAAAAGAAAATGCAATATTGTTTTGTATCGTACGGAGATACAATGGTGTACACAGGATAAATTAATAAACCGTGAACTGATTTCGTATGAATGTTTAATAAATACTATTTATTTTAATGAATTGCAAGAAATTGAACTTAGATATAATAACAGTGAAAAATTTGACTTGTTTTAATGACGATTCGCTGGTAACTAAATTTGTAGAAATATGAAAAATCAAAAGGTAGCGTCCTCATCCCCTCTTTATGCGTTATGTTAAAAATGTTGGAGTATTTTATTTGTAAATACAAATTCGTGGGTGTTTTTTTGGTAAAGTTGACGATCGGAGACACACCTTTGACACGTGCGGTAATTACAGAAAAAATCGGCATATCGGAATTTTCTTTCTTTATATGGCGTAGCGTACCTCGGCACGTTCCATATATGTTACATATATTAATAAAACCTAAAAAACATTTTTAAATTGTACTTCATATCTTTTACTTTGTAAACAAAAAAAGAAAACATGAAATTGCTGGGGTATTTGTCGAGAAAACTCAATAAAATGGGAATAATTCGACTCACGTACAAAGGATGAACTGCTACCATACTGACATTGATATAGATGTGTGAGAGAGAAAAATAATCAAATCAGGTACTAACCAGTTTTTAATACAACTTTCTTTCATCCTGATTTCCTATGCATAATTAATTGTATTCAATAAAAAATTTATTTATCATTGCTATATGTTATATAACAATCAGTTTAGAAAAACGAATAGATGTACTGCGGATTTGACTGGGCATATATCCATAAAAATATACGCATTTGATACATGCATTAACACGTGTCCAAATAAAACAATAGAGATGGATCAGATCAAGGTGCAGAGGCTCGAGAGTCGGTTACATTGGAATGAAAAGTCTCTCTTCTGTCCTCTTGAATTCTGGCTGATTAATTTCGTCCATTCAATCGAAATCGTGAGGCAGAAGGGAACACGTTTTTCTCTTTTTCTCCTTTCTTTTCTCTTCTCACTATGCCATTCTCCCGCGATAATCGAGATACATTTTTATTCATGAATTCAATGGATGTAATTGCATAAAAATGGGATTTGCGTAATCTGAATGAACCGCCGAGTTCACGTGGAAAAAGGATTCGGAAGGAGAGAAGGGAGCACAATCGCTTTACGCGGTTTATCCACCCCTTTTTTCCAGACGAAATTGAAGCAACTCGAATTCGCGTCTCGCCACATCCATATATAGATACCGTCTGATAAATCGAGATTTTGCGGGAACAAATTTTTTTTTCGAATTCACTATTTTTCTCAATTTTATCGAATACGCCCATACGGAAAAAAACTATAGTCGAAAATATGTGTTGAAAATGCAATTGAAAATATATCCGAAATTATAGTTTTTTTTATAGTCAAAACTGTACCA
>JAPYYX010003739.1:0-10029 GCA_030522605.1 Cremastinae sp. B BG-2022a | reverse complement strand
TTGGATTTATATTTGAAAAAACAAAAAACACCATTCTGAAAATTTCAGGGTTTCTTCAGATGTGTGACAGGTGTATTACAAAAATATTTGAGCCCAAAACTTAATGTCGATAGTCGATTTCGATGACCTTGAAAACTTAAAAATTTTGTAAATTTGGCATATCCCAATTTTTTTTTCGAAATATATTTTTTTTTGATAGCTCAAAATATTCCCTTTGAAGATTATTTTTTGTAGCCACAATAGTTTCCGAGGTATCCAAAAAATTTATTTCTCTCCCTTGGTAGAACTTTGTTTTATGATGAAAGAAAACTTCCCACCAAATTTCATCCAAATCGGAAAGGTTCGATTCCAACCATTTGTCGAGTTGATATGGAATTACCCAAAAAGAATTGCAATCTGTCAACTTATTACATAATTTTTCGAATTTTTCAACATGAAACATTTTCGAGAAAAATTAAAGAGAACAAAATTCAAATTCGAATCGTTACGTCGTTCCATTATTCTTTTTTTGTTCAACACAAATGTATATTTTTCGTACGGATATTTTGTTGGAAATTCGAGAGGTTTATCGATGGACGTTGAGTGTCGACTCGTTCCGTGGCGGGTTGAAAAAATAAAGAGAGAAAAAAAAGCGTCACGTATGTGAAAACGAAGAGGATTTCCTTATTCTTTGACGAGAGGCACAGATAAGGCATGGAGACGAGAACTACCGTGGACTACGAAACGTGCCAAGGTAACATCGATCTAGTTGCGCTTGGACCGATGCCAAATGCCAAATAGCGAACCAGAAGAGCTTCGATATATTCGCGTTCTGATAAGCTCCCTGGGCGGAGACGACTTGGCTAGACCATTTGCGAAAACAGGAGAGACTTTTTAATCCTCTCTATTTTGCTCCTGCTTTACGTCAACGAACAACCAGAGAACGATGAATCAAGCGTAAACCACTTTGTTAACGAGATTCAAAACATAAATAAGACTAATAAACGTTTTTTTCAAAAAATTATGTTTTTGGAAAAATTTTGAAAATTTTCCTTTTTAAAAAATATCAAAATATAATTGTTTTGAGTTTCTATATTCTCTATATTTATTTATTTTATAATATTCTTCACGTCGTTAATAAACAATAACAAATAAAATTATTTATTTTACAATATTTTAAAAAATTCATGCAAATTTGCATTTCATTTTTAATTTAGTCTTAAATGCAGTGAAAATTGCATTCAGATCAAATTTCATTCAATGCGAAATCTGTGAGTTGAGATTTAATATTTTCAATTATTCAGATTCGTGGGATTTGTTTTAAAAAGTTTCTCTTCAAGTTTTATCAAATTGTTTCTTTTAAAATTCTTGAATATTTATATGTAAATTTTGATTTTTACTTTTCCTTTCATTTTCACGTAGCCCCTGACATTTTTGTACGAATCCTCTATCTACGATTGCTTTCTATTCTTCGCTTGATATCTTGTAAGGAAGCTCCGGAAATCCAATATCGAATGACTCATGAATTTTTCATATCTTGTATTCGAGACTACATTTCGCTCTCGTCCTCGCGAATTTGAGCTATTTTACCAAATAATAGAGCTCTGAATTATTTGACAAGTTCTTTGTCATGTCTCGCAGATAAATCGAGGAATAACATTTTTTGGCACCCTGCGGTAGTGGCAAGAAAAAAAAAAGATAAAAATGACAAAAGAACGACGAAACTCACCGCTCAATAATGTAAAAGTAATGGCGAATAGAGGCTCGCTCGGTTGCTTCGAAATCGCGTTTATGTCCACCTGAAATCGTACTTGACGCTGAAACATCGAAGGCGTTGTGCTTCCCCTTTTATATTCGACTCTGAACGACATTGGTGACATTACGCTGTGAGACAATTCAGCTATCTGGAAATTTATGAAAATTTGAAAAAAATATTTTTGATTGTCCTAAAATTTAATAATTTAAAGTTATGCAAAAAGTTACGAATTACAAAAAAAATGTCACGTGTTTATTTGTGACAAAAAAAATTCCTTGAAAAAACTGAAAAGAAATATCATCGAGTTCAAAAAATTGCCATGGAATAAAAAATTAAAAATAAGGTTTCAAATATTTTTTTAGACAGAATTTTGATGAAAGTTAGTTTTAAATTCTTAACTAAATTGTGCAATAACACAAGGATAATTTATTGAAATGAAATTCGTTAAAGAGTAACATCGAGTATAAATTATACAATAAGAACTTGCATGAGACAAAGGGTCGTTGAAAGTGTGTCACATCGATCTTTGCTTACCGACAAGAAAGCGTGAATGAGATCAGCTTTGACGTTGGCCAAAGGCTTTCCCTTCACTAGTACCGTAAAAGTCTCGTCTTTCTCGGTCGTCATTAAACTACCGAACCAGGATTTCTTCGTTAGCTCCGGCGACGAATCGGGCGTTAAATGTACCTAGAGAAGCAATTAAAAAAATGTAATTACTCTTAAAAAAACTCTTTATATAAAGTCTTTTTTATTTTTCTGGTCTATAAAAACTCTCGTACTATAAAAAAATTTCTGATTCAATTTTAAAACTTTTTTATATTAAAAAAATAATTATGTATAACTAAATGATTTTTTTATTGAAATTTTTTTTTAACTTTTTTAAAGTAAATATCACTTAGATCATATTTAATTTAAGTTTTCTTTAAATGTAGACCCTTTGGATTTTTTATCGTACAAATTTCTGTACCTCATCTGTGCTCGTTAATAATTTACGTCGATGAAATCTCGGACTACCCAGGAATGAATTTTTGATATTGGTGAGTCTTGATCTCCAGTGATGCGCACCCGAACCCGCTCCCGTGTGTGGCGATCCCGGCGGTGTCAGACCAACTGCTACCACTTGAAAAATTCAAAGAATGTTCTCGTTAATAATTTGTACCTAAACTTGAAGTTCATTCCACCTAAAATAAATAATCATTAAATAATTTGAAAATATTAAATAAGTATGACAAAAAAGATTCAAATTAATTCGATAAAATTCTTTAAATAAAATTTAAGTTTGATTATCGTCTAAATTTTAAAAAAATGAAAGAACATTGCAGGACACATTTTTAAAAAGCGTTTCGCTTATTTCTTTCATTCCAAAAATCATAAAAGTTTCGATTCTCTCGCTCGAACTTTTTTAAAAATAATAAAAAGAGTATAAAAAAAAAGACGAGATGTTTTTCTATTGAGGAAAAACTTGGTTTACACACGACACGCAATTTACCCCGTAAATAAAGTATAAAGAGGAAAGGAGAAAAAATTCTCTTTGAGCTTCGTCGTCGGGGTCTCGTTAGCATACGCTGACTGCGTACAGCATTTACCGGATGCTGTTTCGCGACACAGAGGCTCGGATTTTGTTGAAAGCGCGGCTAGAGAGACAGGAAGACGTCAGGCACGATAAAAAGTTACCGAAATCTTTAATAATGAAAACATTTGCCAGTGACAGCTTTCCGCAAAAAAAAAAATTTTTAAATATTCATCTTTGAAATATGCATAAAAATAGCACACAAAAATTGTTAAAAAAATATTTAAAATAAAATAATAAAATTTCTCGTAAAAATTGTTTTTAAAAATGTAATAAAAATCGTTTTTAAAAGTGTCATAAAAATGTAATAAAAAATGAATTCACCTGGTTGAATTTCGCTGAGCTCGATTCCAACGTTCGCAGGTGGTGGAACTGACGTTGGCGTACCGGAAGTTGGACTCGTACCGTTTCCGCCGCTCGTACTGACCGTCGACAATCTGTGAGGACTCTGGCTCTGACTGTGATGGCTGCTCGGGGTCGATCTTCTCGGACTGAGGAGGCCAGCCACGTTTGGTCCGTGAAGGGGCGAACTTCCGGGTGTCGAGGCGTGCGAATGGGACACGTGACCGTGCGGCCCCGTGCTTGGAGATCGACGAGGATGATGTCTCGCGCTATTTCAATAAATAAATTTTTTTGTTAATATTTTCAATATTTAATAATAAAAAAAATTTGTATTTTTTAGTTCGTCAAATTCGACAATTTTTTTTTAAAATTTAATTTCAATTTAATTTTTATTTTTAGTGTTTAATTTATTTTCGTCGATAAAATTTTCGTGCAAACGCGTATTTGTTTATCGTGATTAGTCGTGAATCGATGATTGATTGGAATTTCATAAGCACGGAAAATATCGGTGAGCCACGCAGAAACGATTATCGCGTTAACGATTAATGCAAGCACGAGGGTAAAATCAAAGCAAAACGCGATATCGAAGATCTCAGTTGGGTATAAAACGATTGCGTGAGAGTTCAATCTCCATCGTGGCAAACGGCACGCGATCTCCCTGTAAATCCGCGAACGTTTTTCCCTTCCGCGCTCATGTCGACCGTTGCACATTTCTTACACGTAAGTACACTTTACACGTGGGTAATGGAGAATTTCACAAGCTTAAAAAATCGTTGATAGTTCTTATTTCATTTGAGAGAATTTTTCAATCTCGTTTCAACTTCACAATTCTTTTAAAGTTCTTTTATTTAATTTATATTTCTATTTTTTTCTTAAATTTCCTTTAATTTTTTTTCATTTTTGAAAATTTTTTATTTGGAAATGTTCACATGTCATGAAATTTTTTAAGCTAAAAATTTGCTAATGTTAATTTAGCTTAATAAATATATAATTTAGTAGTTGATATTTTTTATTTATATTTTTTTCACCTTCTTGTCATTCATTCGACATTCCAAGAAATGTCGCGATATGCGAGCAAGAGATAAAAAATTTCGATTCGATTCTTTCCAATTCAAGAAACGTCAATCGTGACTAGATGGAAAAAGCTTCGAGCATGTCATGGCGTTTCGTCGAATCTTCATTCTTCTTTCGAGTGTCAAATGCGCAACAACGGAGATTCGGTTCTAACGTCGACGTTTTTAAAATCGAGGCTCCGTCGTATAGGAAATTCCCTTGGGTTGACGAGCAATCGCGAACGCGGAAGAGCTTCCAACACGCGAACTTTACGTGCTCTCTCGCGTTAGTGCGCTTATTAGCTTGCCGGCGATACAGAGCTTTTATTTTGAACGAAATTGTTGTTCTACCTCTGATTTCACGTCAATTCTGAATTTATGGTTCCTTCCCTTGAGAATTGTTTTTTGTATCATTTTTAACGGTTTTTTACGAAATAATTTACTAAGTAATCTACTAACTGATTTACTAACTATTTTACTAAATGATTTACTAACTATTTTACTAAATGATTCACTAACTATTTTACTAAATGATTTACTAACTATTTTACTAAATGATTTACTAACTATTTTACTAAATGATTTACTAACTATTTTACTAAATGATTTACTAAATATTTTACTGCATATTCTACTAAGTATTTCACTAGATATTTTACTAAATATTTCACTAAACATTTTACTAAACATTAAACTAAATATGCAAAAATCGTTATAATTTCGGCAAGTCATTTAAAAATTCTGTGCAGAATTAGAAAACGATTCTTTACATGTGATTCGGAAAATATTTTAATCAAAAGTGTTCATTTCTAATGATAATGATAAAATTTTACTTGTCAATTAATTTTTTTTTAAATAATTGTTTTTTTTGAGAATTTTCTTACCTCGATTGCCTTCTAGGCGTCAAGGGTGATCCGTGAGAAATCTGACCCAAGTTGAGAGCCGCGCTTCCATTTACTCTGCACGTGTCGACCCTCTTCCTGGGTGGATCAGCTTCCGATTGTCCGCTCGTACCGCGGATTCCGCTTCTCATTACCTCGAGTTCGTCCTCGCATGCCGGCCTTCTTCGCTTTCTCTCGAGCAACAGGAAATATATCACTTTTTCCGTATTATGACTGAAACACAAATGAAAATTTACAATGAAGTAAATTTTGATAAAAATAAATGAATGATTTATTTATTTATGTAGTCATGGTATATCAAAGACAAAAATGGATAATAATAGAGAAAATAATAATATTATAAAAATAATAAAAATATAAAGACGTAAAGTAATCCATTATCTTCAAATTTATTTAAAAAATTAAAAATTAATGAAAAAATAACAAAATCGTCGTACTCTAAATATTTCTCTTGAAAAAACTATACAATAAAATAATGAGCAACAAATTAATGAAAATTCTTGATAATACGATTAGTTATCAATGGATTATTAGATTTTTTTTTTAAATTCAAGTAAAAAATTTTATTTATTTTTAGGCTCACTTAGGACTGAGCAATTCCTGAATGAGTTTCGTTCGTTCCTTGAAGCATCCGAGGCTGGCTATCGCTTGTAGTACGTCCGGATCGATAGCATCGACGGACGGAATAACGTGAGTCTGAACGACGTCCATCATGGACAATTCGAGCTCGAGTTCGCCCTTACCGGCTGCCGTGACCCAGATATGTCTGTTGATCTCCGCCAGCTGTGTTTAGAAATTAAGTAACGTGAGAAAAAAGCAAAGGACGATGGAGTATTACGGATTAGCATATTGATCGCTGATTTGTGCAATAAATTATGCATGGAAAAAAAATAAATTTACGAAAGGGCAATGGTAGATTGATGAGAAACGAATGGATGAACGAGGAAATAAAAAAAAGCAGAAAATTAAATGAACATCATTTTTGGGTGTTTGACATCTTTCAAGTTTCTCGAACTTGTAATCATTAAATTTAATTTTTATCAATTTGAATTAATCAATTTTTTTTACAAAATACGAAAAATTGATTTAATTTTGCATTTTGCAAAACTCTATTCCAAAACCTCTTGAACGAGAAATAGAAAATTTAGAGTGAATCAGAGCAAATTTGATAGATCGATGCAAATCAATCTCATTGATCAACTAATTTTTATTTAATTTTTTAATACTTCGATTTATCAATTGATTGATCGACGACACATTGACATCAATCGATTCGTACGTGTTCAAAATTTTTAAAAATACGGGATCCAAAACGATTTTATGTTTTTTCTTTACTTGTGTTTTTCATTTGTCTTTTTTTGTCGTTCATTGGCATTTAATTTTTTATCTCACCGTGAGTCGTTTGTCAGGGTTGACTTCAATCATGCCTCGTAATAAATTCTGACAGTCTGGCGGCACGAAGTGAGGTATGTGAAAAACGCCGCGCTTCACTTTTTCCAAAAGCTGACGAAGATTGTCGTCGTCGAAGGGCAAAGCGCCGACGAGGAGAGCGTAAAGGATAACACCGCATGACCAAACGTCAGCTTTTCTCCCATCGTACTTTTCACCCTGTTGAAAGAAATCAATAAATAAATAATTAATCTTTATAATCAACCACTAAATTATTTTTATTCAATTTCTAATTCTTTTTTTTACCCAAATTATGCCTACAATTCATTACAACTCGTTATAATTAATTAAAAAATCCTAAAAATAACAAAATTAATTAAAAAACAAAAATATAAAAAATGAAATATTTTTATGTAATTTCTAATTCTTTTTTTTACGCAAATTACGCCTACAATTCATTACAACTCGTTATAATTAATTAAAAAATTCTAAAAATAACAAAATTAATTAAAAAACAAAAATATCGTGGTCAGAAAATTTTTGTCCAATAAAAAAATGTCGATATTCGGACGAAAATGACCCAACCGATAA
The DNA here is from genome assembly GCA_030522605.1 of Cremastinae sp. B BG-2022a. Lineage (NCBI taxonomy): Eukaryota > Metazoa > Arthropoda > Insecta > Hymenoptera > Ichneumonidae > Cremastinae sp. B BG-2022a. Next base: position 2,448 of record JAPYYX010003739.1, on the reverse strand, counting down.
GTGTAGGTCTTTATGGTCAATATTCGGTCGTTTTTTTTCAGAAAACTCGAGAAATCGAGAGACAGGGCGAAAGCTGATATGGTGTGAATGTATTGTATGTCGTTATCCATATCCCTCCGATACAGGACACGGTATTGTGCATGTAGAGTTGACAAAGTGCCGGAGAGATTGTTCCCTGAAATTGGTCATTATATAGCACACTGGGAGGATTCGCCATGCCGTAATCTTGCCACTTTGGTGCCAGATTGTTCGTGACGTAAAGTGGATGCTGTTTATACGTCATATTCAATCCTAAATTAATCGCGCTTGAATTAGATTTGTATTTCATTTCACTCTTATGAGCTCACTACGAAGAGAAATAATTCGAGATTAGACTGAATTATGGGTTTTAATTAAACTATTTTTTACGATCGGTAGAAACGAATTTGACGTTTATTGCATTTTCAGAATTATTTTATGTTGAGAATTTCTTGATTAATATGATTTATGGTTGAAGATATTGAAAACTAAAATATTTTCAATTTTGATTGAAATTACAAGAAAAATACCGTAGAATTTTTATTTTCTGATTCTGTACGCGTTATAATTGAAAGATTTTTAGGATAATGCATTTTTTTTTATTTGGATATCAAAAAATGAAAAAACTCAAATTTTTGAGATAGAAAGACAAAAATATTTGATAATATTAGAACCAAATAATTTGACATTGTGACCAAAAACGTTTATAAATAAATTTTTAATATTTTTGATTTTGACAACACAAAAAAAGATTTTATAAAATTTTAAATTATAAATCCGTCAAGTGTTATAATTGAGTTTCATGAAGACAAAAATATATTTGACGAATACCAGGACCAGGAAAATCCTTTACAAAATCTTTGGCGATTCAAGAGGATTCAATCTCTGGTCACAAGAGGAGTTGAATAAGAGCTGCTGTGTATTCGAGTGGGAAAATTTCTCGCTATAGTACTTGTCAACTGCATGGAAACTGTCCGGCACTCCGCGAACTCTCGTCTCTCGCACACGCTCGAGTGGCTCGTGACGAAATTCTCGTTATCGCGAGGGAGCCGGACATACAGGAAACGACCGAACCACGATAACAGTGGAAACTCTGCAGACACTCGTTACACCTTCGGACGTATACGTACGTAGGTACACACATCTCCTCAACAACTCTGAGCAAATCTGACCCCGAAGTTTCTTTATTTTCCACCACAAATCAGAGCACTAGAAAAAAAATTCATTTTTTTCAAATCCTGGCGAAACGTCCAGCATTAAAAAAAAAATTCATTTTGCAGACGAATTGTTCTTAATTTTAAATTACTTTTTTCTGTGTTGTATTCGAGTGGAGAAATAATACGAAAAAATGAATTAAATGCTCGAGACGACTATGAGATTACATACAAATAAAAATGAGCAGATTATTTGTTAATTAATTTTAATTTTTTCACATAATAAAATTTTTGTTATTATTTTAAACAAATTCAATTCAAACAAAAAAGAAATTAACATCAATTAATTGAAAATTATTTGAATAGTTCAAAATTAGCATTGACATTGACATTATATGCGTTATAATTTATCGAAAAATAATAAAAAATCATTTTCACATACGAAACAATTGAATCATCTTAAACAATTAATATAATAATAAAAATTGTCTCAATACGTAATATTTTTTGTTCAATTTTTTTTTTATGGAAAAGTATTATTTGGCGTGTGATAAAGTCATCATCAAGACACGCCTTGGCTGTGTACGTATATTTGTATCTATAAGGGACGTAAATGTGTATACGTATATATGTATAGTGTTGGTCATCGATCGCGAGCTTTGCCTTCTCTCTCTCTCTCTCGTTTCTCTTTTGATGTTGCGTCCATTGACATTCAGGTACGTTCAAACTCCGTGATCAACGTCTTATATGAGAAATATATCGTCTCTGTCTCTCTCATTCGCTTCATTCTACTCTCCTTACCCTAATGACTTCGGGACAGGCGTAGTGAGGGGAGCCACAACTCGTCTCCAGCATTGACCCCGCCGGCTGCAACGAAGCCATACCGAAATCCGCTATTTTTATGTTATTCTTCTCGTCGAGTAACAAGTTTTCAGGCTTAAGGTCTCTGTGACTGAAAAAACAAACAATACGAAAATTCATTAGTTAATTGTTTTAAATTTATTACGGGTTAACAATTATTCGGTACTTTTAAAGTTTCATGAAAAAGTGTTCATGAATTTTTCAATTTTTCTAAAATTATTTTCAAATTCAATTTACTTTTGGAAGAATATTAAAACCTCAAAATTCCAATAGTTTCCTTTCTTCAGTAAGAGAGATAAGTAATTTTATTATTATTAATTAAGGTAGTTCGATCGCTGGGTGCCGTATAACCATGGGGCGGGGCCCCTTTTTGCAATTTTTGGGAAATTAATTTTGATGAATTTTAAGATTTTCA
>JAPYYX010003737.1:0-11161 GCA_030522605.1 Cremastinae sp. B BG-2022a | reverse complement strand
TATGAAACACATAAAAAAAATTTTACGGAGATGGTACCTTTTTTTTGTTTATGTTTAGAAAATTTACACGAATTTTCCATAAGACACAATGTTGTATTTTATAAAGTTTGAAAGTTCATAACTTTAAAACCATTTAGTGAATCATTCTCAAATTTGGCATAAGGATTTTTTAGCCGTTTCCAAACACGTCTACAAAATTTGAACTTTTTCTTATCATTTTAAAAATAGGTATAATTCCTCCTTAAAACCAGAGATCTTCAAATTTATGCAAAAATTTGACTGACTCGACTTGCAATTCTTTTATTTTATTTTTCTTGCGTCTATCGGTTCGTATTCGATACATAGATTTCAATAATTTTTTATTATCACTCAGTATATCAGTCTTCTATTCTCATAATATTCACAGAGATAGAAAAACGCTCCCGGACAGGAATAGCGAGATTAAACGGTTCATTAATGACGACCCACGTGCAACGTCAAACGACCTTGGACTATTTAACTCACGAGGTCCGTGCACACCTTTAATTTTGCGTTACGTGACTTTTATGTCATTTTTGTTCATACACATCCACGTGGACCGAGAAATTCTCCAGTTATCTGAAAGTTTCTAAATTACTTTGCTTCCCTTCGCGAAACTTTAGCGTGCAAATATGTCGAGCGATAATCGAAGCAGCATTTTTTTTTTGAATGTAGAAAATGTAATTTTTTTATTCCGACACAGAGACAAAACGCGAACTGTACAATTCGATGGAGAAATCTGGCGCGGAAAAAGTGAAAGGTTGACCACGTGAACCGGTACAACCTCAAATTTTCTGTTCGCTTTTGCCATCGATCGATCTTGGTGGCTATTGGCCATTTTGAAAATGATGATTCAATTCATTAGAGGATAGTCCGAGGTAACTTGTCAAATAAAAATTTTCTGTACGCTTTTGCCATCGATCGATCTTGGTGGCTATTGACCATTTTGAAAATGATGATTCAATTTATTAGAGGATAGTCCGAGGTAACTCGTCAAATAAAAATTTTCTGTTTGATTTTACAGTGTCGTTGGACCTTTTAAAAATTCGTAATAGTCATTAGGAGCCAGTTTCTGCTGATTTTGAAATTTATATAACAATTTTATGAAGTCAAATACTTCGAAGCTCTGCAAGATATTTTTAGATAAATTTAATCTCTGGATTTATCAATATTGAATAATTAAATGTGAAAAAATTATGATACATTCTTGTCGATCAGAAGGATGGCTCGTAGGCCGAATATTTTGTGAGAATTTACTCATTAATTGTTAAGAGAATGATGAAACATTGTGTCTTCTGCGACCCTTGTGTTTTCATTTCATCATTTATTAGTAAGTTGTTCACGTTCGATAGAATTTCTGTTAGAGGGTCATTTTATGATTGCCCCCTCCCCTCTCGATTCTCAGGTACAAACATTTTACCAAAATATTGTGAGGCTCTTTTACCAGTTTTTGTACTTTTCACACAGAGTCATGCGGACATTCACGCGAGCAACACCTCACAGAATTCTCTTCTACACTGTTGACTAATAAATAAATATCATTTATAAATAATATAACCTCGAATAATTTCACATTTTGAAAACTCTTGATGATTATTAATTATTAGCTGATAGCTCGAGTTGGCTTTTCAACCGATCGAAATGAGCACGTACTTTCCGAACCTTAGAGGCTATTTATGTAAAATGCAAACCGTTATACGTTCAAGTACAAACTCCATGCTCCATCGATCGTTTACAATTGCCGAATTCAATATGCATGCAAAAAAGAACGAATCACACGATGGACGCCTTTATGTCAGATATTACAACACCAGTTTATAAATTTTTTACTTTTCTTGCGAATTTGGGGGCACACGAACGACAATAGAAAAAAATGAAATTCAAAAAATTTACGCAGCTCTTATTTTTTAATGTAATTGGAAACTTGGCAAAGTTCCAGTTTTAATCTAAACAAGAGTTCTCTTGGGAAAATAAAGGACACACCTTTTTTATATCCTCACTTAAATGAGATATCCAAATCAAGTGAATTGCAATTCACTTGATTTGGGGCCACTTTTATTTCTATTTCGTGATGAATTTTTTGCAAGTTGCACAATGTCGTTAGATTTTTTTAAAAAAATATTTAAAATTCAAATATTTTTCATTTCATACCAATGATTGGTAATTTTCTTAAATGAAACAAAACAAAAATGACCCTCTCGGTTGCTACCATAATTTCGAATGTCCTTCAAATACAAAATGTCGAACGTGACGATCTGATAAGTAGTTAAAAAATACGTAAATCGTAAACGTCCCAAACAATTATTCTTTGAGAAAATGTGCATCGATTTTACATCGAATTCGTAGTATACCATCGTACGTGCCAACTGTCAACGAGTAACCAATCATTCGCTTCTTAATTGCTACTGCAATTTCGCATGTCCTCTAAAAATGAAATATCGAATGTAACGATTGTACGATAAGTAGTTAAAAAATATATAAAACCATAAACGAACTTTCATTTTTTTTTCTTGCGAGTACGTAAGATGGACACTAAAATAGAGCAGAGTCTTGTAACGTGCAAATGAGGATATATCGCGGCGCATGTGCATTCGAGAAATAAACGATCCCTTTTGGGATTCACTAAAAAAAAATTCATACGTTCTAATTTCAGAAAATATACTTATATTTTGAAAAATGGAACAAACGTCACTTGCATTGCAAATCGCACTGTCAAATATTTCCGATAACGAAGAAACCGTGATTTACATCGACGAACATCGAATTCCACAATAATAAAAAAATGTTTGGTCGTTGGATTGAATTTATTTAAAAAAACTTACCCTCGGAGGCGCATCAATTGCTGAAAACTTTGCCGCGATGAAATTTCTCTTAAATTTCAAGTAACGGCGTTGATTCTCGTTTTTTTGGTCAGGCTGTTTTGTTACGTGAAATTTGAGTCTCGAAATGACCTACACACACATACTAACGGTCCTTCGAAAATAGGTCGGAAATTTGTACACCGGGGAAATCTCGGATATTTTCAAGAGTATCAGAAAAGAAAAAAAAATCAAAGATGCACAAACGCGATCCAGTATTTTCGTTATGAAAATAAAATTCGTACGTCGCTGTTGAAGGGTTAGGAATGCACGTCGCACACTTTGCTACTGCAGCTACGACAATTTGTTGAATTTCAATGAGAGATTAAATAAAATAAAAACCCATCAACGCACCGAACGTCGACCTCCGTCCTGTACGCCGTCACCGGCCCGACTACCGGCCTTTACTATCGTCAATACAGCAAGTGAGGACGTTTGTTGTCGTCCTCGTCGTCGTCGTCGTTCTCGTCGTCTTTTTCGTCACGACCACAACTACGGCCGCTACGAATGCCACCACCGCCGCCGTCTCCACCACCACCACCGACGCTCTTCGAAACTCGTGGCTCTTGCATCAATTCACGAGAATCCGCATATGCTCTATCGGGAGAAGCGGACTTCCGTTAAATACAGGTTCCGAAGAAATTTTTCTCTCCAGATTTCCTCGAAATTCTCCCCGAGCGAGCAACTCGCGCGTTTAAGATCAGCTCTTCGATTCGAGGGGTTGTAATTTCGTTAAAAAACACGAAATTCTTTTTTCAAGACTCGTCCGTTCGTTATTCGTTATCAGCACTTTGATATTTCTTTTTGTTTCAAATAACGAGTTAAAATAATGTTCACTCGGTTTACTTCCGGTTTGCAATACGGCGGATGTAGTTTATTTGTAATTACGTTTGACACGAGATATTGATGAGAAACTTGCACGAACGCGTCGCGACTTCGACACAGCATCCGATCTCGCCCATCTTTTTCGGCTCACATTTGCGTTGCGAGTATAACCGCACTTGAGAATACGACGATGAATGAGAGTTGATTGTACGAGCTTATTTTAGTATTTTAAAAAGAACGTACTTTCAATAAGGAAAATAAGAAAAATGCATGGAGAGAAACGATTGATCGTATGTGTTCCGTCGTCTGCTTTTTTTCTCCCGTTCTAAGAATTTCTCTCTATACCTGCTCGAATTACACCGTGACTGAAGCAAGATAGGGGACTCGCACGTTCTGTCCGAAGTGTGTGCGCTCTCTCTCTCTCTTGTGCCCTTTCGACCAATCGATAAGCCAGAAAATTAATATATCGACTGCAAGCACATTTTTCTCATGGGAGATTGCCCTCATCACCGCATTGAGTCGCTTTCTATTTTAACGTCAATTTTTTATTCGCACATCAAATTATTTCTCACGGCTTAATATTCGATCTATTTTTTTATTTTTTTTAACAAAGCTGTTTCATATTTACAAAGCTTCAGTGATAAAAATTCGTACGAACATTCATTGAAGAAACTCGAGACGCGTGCGAACGTTCTCGCTCCAAGTTCACAAATTATGTAGATGTAAAATCAAGGAAAAATTATGTTATCTCGAAAAAAGTTTTATATTACAGAGGTCAAAGTCATAAAAAAAGGAAAAAAACATCCATAAAAACGCATGATTATGGTCGTAGGATGAGAATCCACCGAATCTAACGTAAAATCTTTACAATCTTGTGAATCCGAAATTATATGAGAACATATCCGTATTACATACGTGTCGGTTTCGACCGTGAAATTAAAATTTTAAGAAAAGAGGGGCACACGTTTGTTTGATCGATTCTTCGTCCTTGATGGATCGAAAAAATCCAACTTTTTTATGCGAAACGGACAGTCAGGCGCGGTAACCGGCGCTAGTGAGACGCATTCGTAACGTGTGTATCGCAACCTATCCTAACTATATGTGTAGACGAACGGAAGAAAAAAAAACATTCACTCGTCCCACTTTGTATTTAATTATGTGCTATCCCGTGTATCAGTTTGTTCTAATGTGTGATAAAAAAATGCGTGTTCGCGCGTTTTCGTGATAAATAGAATAGTTTTCCTGTGACATGCGACGCGCGGACATAATAATCGAGAAGCGCGTGGCAAAATAATCGAGAACCTGACAAATTTTTCCCAGCAGTGACAAGTGTTTACTTTTATTCATCAGATTATCGCATTGGTCGATAAATTCCCGCGGTTTTAAGGTGTCAAAAATCTACCGGTTTTTTCGCATACACACGTTTGCTTATTTTTTTCTGCTTCCTCAAATCAAATGTGTTTATATTTATAAATGTATATATATAAATGTTATAAAACGACTCGAAGCTCGTTTCACTCGATCGAGTGTCACAAGTTCTCGCTTAAATTCTTTTTTTGTGATAAATAATTCAATGGGAAAGGGGAAAGTGAACTGCAGTGAAAAGTTCATTTTCGTTATTCTTATCTTATGGAGCTAACTATATGGTACATAATTTTATTAAGAATTTCATTGATACATTAAATTAAACAAAGATTAAATTGTTAAATATTTACTTACAAAATAGTATTTTACATCATTCGCTAATTTTTCGCCTTAAACGTAAATTTGGAAAAATAATTGAGTTTCTAGTTTTTCCTAATCTTAACAAGTGGATAAGTAATCTCCAAATCTAAAGTGGATAATTACTTGAAAAAATTTATTTTCAAGTGTTTAGATAGTGTCACTTTGCTATCAGCTCTCTTGTGGATTCACTTAATAGCCGACAGCTTGTTCAAACTGTCAAAATAATACACATGCAAATTTTTGTTTTCATGATAATGTTTCTTTGTTTTCAGGATGCATTGCTCCATCACAATGATATGGCATGAGAAATGAGACATATGCTGAAAATGTTTCAGAGGTTACATTTTTATAAAAGATAATGATGTAGATGCGTCAATGACAAAAAATCAGAAAAAGAAAAACACAAAAAGATGGGTGGAAAGCACAGTCGTGAGTACAGATTTGCTTTTTTTCATAGAAATGTTATCATTCGTATCTGCTTTCTGGGTTCTATGGATTTGGAGTGATAATTACAATACAAGTCTATTTTTTTTAGTTTGACATATTTCATTACTTTAATAAACTACCAGGGTATTGGAAATAAATTCATTTTTGAAGAAATCTTATTTCTATTATATCAATCCAAATCACGCTTGGCATGTACAATTGAGCTTACGACATTCTGATGTCTTCATGAATATTTTCAGTTTGTTTTAATTTTTGCCAAATTTGTTTATGTCACCTATCCCATGATGCAAATTTGACGTAATAACAAATTAGATTAATTCTAAGGTTGATGTATAACAAAATAATATTTATAAATATGTAAATTCTCTTTTGTAACATATTTTGACATTTGTAGCAAATTTATTTACATTTGAATTTCTGTCGCTTCTTATAGTATCTAAAGAAACTCAACATTCTTTGTCTCCATTCATCTATGTACACGAAGAACAATTACGACAGTCAATATCGTAATATGGCGGTAAAATATTAAGCTTGGGATTTCAGTTAGAATTTGTAAATTGGTGTGAAATTGCGATAACAAAAGCTTTTTGGTATTATGTATTCGATTTATCTTTTATCTATTGCATAAAGATGACAAAAAATGTTGCGTGATAAAAATGTCTCAAGCGTAATGTAACTTTCCATCCCTACCTCTTGTGGCTTTTAATTTCTGTCAGCATAAAACCTCATAACTAATGTACATCAACTTATCATTTTCATTCTGTGTCGCTTATGAATGTCAGTTCAATTTTTCACCTGTGTGTGCTTTGATTAGGTACAAAGATGTCAAAGCGTCTAGGCTTTTATGGGCTCGTTGGCCTGGCATCGCTCTGCATCTTCTTCATAGCCTTTAGTCAACGTTACAGTGGATATCTCGAGCAACATCTGCAGCCAGTTCTATCGGTCAGTAATGAAAAAAAAAAATAATGAAGATTAAAAATGAGCTGTGACAAGTCCAAAAAAATGTGATCAGCAATAACAATTGTAACTGCTCTTTGTGACAAGTTGCACCAGCAGAATATAACTATTTTTACATAGACACAAGTTTCTTTCTTCATAGCTCATTTCTAGGACCACTTACTCCATGCATTGTTTGTTTTTTATTCATAAAAGCTTGATGCAAATTTCATTCAGCGACAAGCAAACTTCTCAGTCTTAAAAAGCACTACGCATCAATAAAAAAATGTTACAAGTGTGCAAAATATTCACATATACATTCTACATTTGTCGCTTTCAATTCAGGACATCGAGATAAGGCCGCAACTCGTGAAAACACAAGAACCAGTAACGGTAAGCCGATTGTGTCAGCAATTTCAACATATCGCAATCGTTAAATTTTTCCGCGAATTATCCTCAATCAATGATCGTTACTTCGTTTACAACCAACATGCATTAATAGTTCTGACTACAATAAGGAAAGCTATTATTATTACTTTCCTAATCGATGCGATAAAATCGTCGATTTACAGCTTGCAATTTCTCAATAAATTATCGGTTGAAGGCACTTGCATTGTGTAGTTGTCAGCTCATACCCAAATTAATTATTCCCATGTCTTTTTTTTTACATCATTGGCGAACTTTACTTGGTCTTGTTTAATGAATCACGATGCTATAATTCATGTGGTAACTAAATGATGAATATTCTTTAATTCAGGTGTTCACGGATCGTGAAGACTTCCAGATACTGAGCGACGCAGTAAATCTCGAAATCGACAGCGTCGTCGATCAGCAGAGAAATGAAATTGCCAAAGAAATGGAAGGCTACGACTATCCAAACGGAAAGTACGGTATCAATGCTAGGTGAGTACCGACAACTGTTTAGTTTTACTTCTTGATAAAGTCTTATCATGCGATAAGAAAATTTTCGGACATGAAACGTTTTTCTCACTTATTTATTTTTTCTTCGTTCGTTAAGCTCTCTCGATGATCTCGTTATGGAAAGAGGCGGTAGACCAATAAGAAGTGTCATTTTAACCACATGGCGAAGCGGCAGTACTTTTTTCGGCGAGGCGTTAAACGTCAATCCAGCAACTTTCTACCACTACGAACCATTGTTGCATTTTGGTATTGTCCAGATAAGAGGACCACCAACGTCCATTGAGGCTCTTAAAAACATCAATTCTCTATTCAATTGCGATTACAGCGATCTTGGTATGTGAAGTGCTTTCGGCACGTTACATTGTTCTTCGAAAAAAAAAAAAAAAATTACAAAAGCTATGTCATTGTAGAGAATTATTTGGCGTATGGTGAAAATGGTCATCCTTGGGTGTTCAATCATAATTCCTATTTATGGGAAAAATGCCACGCTCATAAAAGAATATGCTGGAATCCTCGTTTCTTGTCCAAATTTTGTCGTTTGTTTCCATTTCAATCGATGAAAATCGTCAGATTGAGGCTTCGAGTGGCTCAAGTACTTTTACAGGATGAGAGGTAAAATCCAGGATTTTGAATTTTTAACGAGTGTATCATCTTTTGTTGGTTAATTTGTGAAAAAAGAAGCGTAATCAAAATTTTGTTGACAGCTTAGGAGTACGAATGATTCTCTTGATAAGAGACCCGAGAGGTTTGCTGCAATCTCGGAGACATCGAGTATGGTGTCCGGGTAAACCCGACTGTTTCGATCCGTCCCTCGTGTGCAACGATATGGTTTCCGATTTTGAGATAGCGGTGGATCTGATAAAACAATATCCACGCACTTTCAAGTGAGAGCATTAAACTAAATTATTATTCTGTGGTAATGCCTTTCATAATTTTTACCTTTTTTTCAGTGTGGTCAGGTACGAGGATCTCTCTGTCAATCCGTACACGTATGTGAAAAATTTATACGAATTTTACGGACTAGACTTCAACTCGAATGCTTTGAAGTTTTTGGAGACTCATACGAAAAATGACGTTGGCGGTGTTTCTAGTACATTCAGAAATTCGAAAGCAGCGCCATTTCATTGGCGAAGCGACCTTGACTTTGAAGAAGTTGAGGAAATACAAAACGCCTGTGCGGAAGCTATGAAATTGTGGGGTTACGTGCCGGCCGCGAATGCCTCGCACCAAAAAGACTTTGACCCGATAACAGACTACTTTCTCAAATTGTGACCAACGTGGATCTCTCAGTGGTGGTTTATTGCGGTGACGATGAGCGTTCGGACAAGATCACTGTTAGATTCCGTTCTGTAGATATATATCACTTTTTGTTATTATGATCAAAATGAAATCAGCATCGTTTATGAGAAAGACCAAAGTTGATGCTCCAATGAGCAAATAACATCGATGCGAAACATGTCAAATTTCCAATCAATTTATTACTACATTCGCGCGCATACGTTCTAGTTAAATATTTGAATTTGATGATATTATGAAGCTCACTAGCAGTGTAACGATAACGTTATTTTTTAAAGTGGTAATAAGCTCGTAGTAATTACACAAGATTTTATTACGCGAGTTGGGTAGTTCGGTTTATCTATGAGAATTCGATCAATTAAGTTTGTAAGGAAGTCTCGGAAATTTTTTATTATGTTTTGAATCTATAATTTGTTATCGCCAAGAATCTCAATATATCCAACGGTCGTTAATTTTTTTTAGTCATAGTTGAACGAATAATAAGTATTTCCTGCAAGGACTTCACAAAAATTGCACAGAGTCTCAAAAGTGATACATTTGAATTTAAATTGTATTATATTTTTTAAGTTTATACAAATTTCAAATAATTGTAGAATGTTTTAATTTTTGCCTTGATAGCGGGCTTTGGTATTGCATTGAACAAAACTTCGAAGGAATGAAAATGACAAAATGATTATATAGCGAAATTTCGATAGCAAGTATTTCATATTGAAAGAAAGAGCTCAGTGAGCAAGTAATTATGTCATGGATCATATTAGTGTATATTATTTGGATCATATTGAAAAAATACGTCCAATTAAAGTATTAGAAATGGAAATGATGAGTGATCACCGCATGTCAAGCTTGCGTGCCATTGAATATGATTTTAATTCAGGACATTTTTTTGAAAAAATAAAACGAATTGTAAAAAGAACAAAAAACTCATGATATTAAAAATCTTGTAACATTCTCAATCTCTCATGGTAACATCAATAGCAATCAGTCACGCTTGTCAATTTTAACATAATAGAAAAAAAAACTTGACTATGTAAAAGAAAAAATTCACGTATAATTTTTACGTATTGAACAGACGTCGAGAACAAAATCGTAGAACCTATCAGTCAGAAATGGAAAATTGAATAAAATTTTATAAAATTGTTAATTTTTCTCCAACAACTTCGTCGCAAAAATGATAAATTTATAATCTTTTTTCTCACTAGTTCTATATGTAAGCCAAGAATAACTATAATCCGTCATCAGAAGGATTCTTTGTAAGCAAATTTTTGTAAATTTTGATTTGAAAATGTGCACAAATAAAAAATGTAAATACTACGTGTAGTAAATTAATAATTTTAATTGGTTCATACGTTGTTTAGCAAAAAACATACGTTCTGCATTCTTAATTTAATTTAAAGCAGAAACTTGGTCGCAAGTTTCAAAGAGACAAATTTATTCTAACAAATTGAATATAAGCAGAAAAACACGTTTTCGTTTTTTTGTTCCAAAAAAGTGCGGTTGTATCAACTCACTTATCTCATTTAGATATGCTTCAGTCATGCCACAAAGTACAACATTTTATTCGAGCTTCAATAATTCCGACGATATCCGTATGCACGGATGACTTACATTCAATCTACAATGCGGAATTGGTTGATTCAAATAAATAAACAATATTCAGTGAAACTGATTGAACTCAGTACTGTAGAATTTTACTGCGAGTGATCTCCATTGACAATGCATGTCTTGCCTCAACGTTTTCAATTACAAACTTAAGTCGCTTTATTTTTTCAATTCTGCTTTGATTGGGTGAAAAAAATGTCAGGCCCGCAAAAATGTTGTTTTTATGGACTCGTTGTCCTGTCATCTATTTCCTTCTTCATGATAGTCTTTAAACAATATTACATTGGAAATCTTGGCCACAAATCGAAGCTGGTTCTGTCAGTCAACAACGTTACAAAGGTATTACTTACAATAAAGAAAAAAAACATTGCCGTTTTACTTTTACAAAATTCGAATCACACTGTTACATGTTACATAGCTACTAATTGATAAATATTCTTGGGTCATTCCATATCAAATCGACAAATGGTTGGAATCGACCCCTTCCGATTTGGATGAATTTTGGTGGGAAGTTTTCTTTCATCATGAAACAAAGT
>JAPYYX010003736.1:0-10040 GCA_030522605.1 Cremastinae sp. B BG-2022a | reverse complement strand
AGGCCTCTTGTGCGTGTGCCGTTTGATTTGTGTTGCAGAGGGCAACAAGTGCCCGACTCCTGGATGCACGGGACAGGGTCACGTTACCGGGCTGTATTCGCACCATCGCAGGTGAGAAAATTTTTTGAAAAATTGAACTTTTCGAAAAAAATAAACGATTTTATTCAATTATTGTAATCATCGATTCTTATCAGCACCAATTTTTTATTAATTCTTATTTTTTACTTTTTGCAGTCTGTCCGGATGTCCAAGAAAAGACAAGCTCACGTCCGAGAGTGAGTACTTCGTTTTTATTCCACAAAATTTATCAATTTTATTGCTGAGGTCACGTTTGTTGCCGTAGTTTAATCTAGACGCACATTTTTATAAGTTTTTTCGTAAATTACGAATATAAAAGATGAGAAAAAAAATCTTAGCGACTCTGCAAAAATAGGCAAAGTAAGTGAACTTTTTCGATCCACGGCACCAAGACACCGATTATAGAAGAGTTTCTCTTTTTTTCCGCAAAACTGTCAGGGAAAAATCGCGACTGTTTCACATGATGATTTTTCTATTTATTTCTAAATTTTTAACATTTAAAATGTTTCGTTTTATTTATTCGACATATCTGTATGTGTGTGTACCGTTTTCTGTATTTTCGTTTAATTTTCATCTGCCTTTGAATTTTATTTTGCGGGGTAGAGAGCTTTATTGAAATTTTTTACGCTGAAGGCTACAAAGTTGTTTGTTTCGTACGATTAATCTGTAGATTTATTTCGTATGTTTTTTTTCAAAAAAAAAAGTTTAAACGATGACACTCGACACACAATGACACCTTCCGATCGACACTTGCAAATTGTTTGATTTATTTTAGTTGCCGTCGAACACTCGATATTTTTGCGCCCCGAATGTTTTTCGTTGCCCCTTTTTGGAAGAACTCGAGATCCCGAGACAATGAGAGACCCGGCACATGCGCACACGCCAGAATCAAGGAGAGATTTTCCGATATTGAGTATAATTTAAAAAAAGAAATTAAAAACTATTTTCAAATAATTAAAATAATAAAAAATAAAGAACATTTTTTACAACAATCTTTTTTTCTTTAACAATAAAATGCATCCAATCTGGCTTGTATGAAGGAAAATGAATTTAAATCGCGTCGAGGAGAATCCAAGTTCCGAATTTCTCGTTCGGAGTACACTGGCTGCGATCGCTAATTTCCCAAAGCCCTGGCTCTCTCGTATAAACCGGAAAATTCTCGCTCTCCTTACAATCCCGGTAATTAGCTCTCGGACTCCAATTAGAAGAAAAGCCGGCGAGAAGAGACAGCGAGAGGCAAAGAGGGCAAGACAGAGAGATGGGACGAGAGAGAAAGAGAGAGATGGGACGAGAGAGAAAGAGAGCGATACGACGAATATTGAGGGCGTTAAAAGACGGCAGGCCAAAGCTTCGTCTCCCCCGAAAAACGAGGAAGGAACGAAGGTCCGAAGATTTTTACATTTATCTCGCCACATGTCGCGATTACTTTTTTTACATTTTCAAAATCATTTTTTCATATTTACTTTTTATTTTATTTTTAAATATTTTACTATATACAAATATTGAGAATCAAACACTGATAAAAACACACGTGTCCCGTCGTTACAATTTCTCGTCTTCATTTTTTTTTGTTGTGTTTCACGCTCAATGAAAGAGTTAAAATATTTTCCATTCAGTACATCTCTCTACCCGCTCGGTAAAAATTATTTTTGTGTAATTCCTGATTTTGTGCTCGACATAATATTTCCCTTTGTTTTCGTTTTTGTTCCTTTTGTTACCGTGCTGTTCCCTCCCTCGAGCCACACACTGTTGTCCAAATGAAAGAAAAATAATATTGCAAAGAGTTTCTCACTCTCGTAAAGCGATAAACTTTGAAAAAGCTTTTTGAAATTATACTCAATACGTGATCGAAAAGAGAAATACCTAAAAGTATGAGAAAATTTTTGGAGAGGAAAGAAATTTGAGAGAAAAAAGATTCTTCTCGATTCTGTCGCGTGTGTGACAACGACGTGTCTGTAATTCTGGGACGTCTGTGGGTTCTCGCAGTTCTGGCGATGCATGAGACTATTTTGAAATGCCCGACGCCTGGCTGCAACGGCCGCGGTCACGTCAGCTCCAATCGGAACACACACAGAAGTCTTTCAGGATGTCCAATCGCAGCGGCGAATAAGCAGAACGCTCGCGACGCTCGGCACAAGGCTCAAGGTAAGGCGTTTGCAATTTTTTTTTCTCAACGAGAGCAAATAAGAAACATTTTTTCACCCAAAAACGGATGGAAGAGACAGGAGAGCGGAATTTTAAATGAACTTCAAAATATCGTCAGGCAAACTTAGCGAGAGATTTGTTTTTGCTTTAGAAAATATAGAACTATTAAAAATAATGATAATTCTATCGCAATTTCTGATAAAAAATGTTCAATTATTTTTCTGTACAGCCACGGTAATTCCACCGGAATTCATAAACACAAATTTACTGCCAGGCTCGATGGACATAAAGGGTTATCCTCTTTACTCGTCCGCGGAATCTAAGCCAGTGGTTGGTTCCCCAAGCTACGATTACTACGCGGCGACGAAAGCGTCCGGGATAACGGTGAAAGCACCAAAAACCCCGGAGGACAATTCTTCGAGATCAGCGAAAATCCCCAAGTCAGAGAATTCCGGATCGTGTTGCAATTTGAACACGAGAAATCCGGGTGGTGGTGAGCTCGTACCAAAGACGGAGGACAGCGGTCGGAACTCGCCGGCGCCGCCTCCGCTGCCGTCCTCGAATCTCAGACAGACTTACGAGCCTTATTTGAACCAGGACTCGAATTCTTCCTCGATGTCGTCCATGGAGGCGATGAATTCGAGGTCGATCGGGCTCCATCCGGGTCAGCACTCGTCGCACCACGTCCTGCCGATGCAGCCGACGGTGACGTACCCGATGACGATGGTCGAGGACTCGAGGATGACGCATCAAATGTCCCAGAGGACTTACGAGTCCTCGTCGATGATAGGCGCCTCCGGGGAGGAAATTTATCATAGAAATCCGGATCACCCTCGAGCTTACATGCACCCGGTCGTCAGCAACATTGCCCGACCGGTCGTCACGTACTCGAACGAGCCAGTAACGACGAGAAGTTACGAAAACGTCGCGTCTGCGGCGAATCATCGACCCTACGACCCCGGCGCCGCTTACGAGCGATACGACGCCCAAAACTGTTCCGGATTCCCTCAGCAGCAGCAAATTCACTCCAGAGCGAATATGTACTACCTGGGACAAACGGGAATGGCGGATGAACAGGAAAGAGTCTATCAAGATACACAGCAGCAGCATCAAATGGCGATGGCAGCCGCGAGCAGTGTCATGATCAAGACCGAAGATGTCAAGTGCGTCACGAACACTCAAGTTCAACAGATGCAGAAATCGGGACCGCCAACGTCACCTGGAGGATCCGTCATGGATCTTTCCACGTCAAGTGTGACTTCGACCAGTCCACAAGTAAGAAATTATAAATATGTAATTCAAAGTCATAAATATGTAACAGTTTGATTAATTTTTTGTCACGAATATCATTGGATTGATATCAATAAGAATATTGGCCCGATCCACACAAATTAGAAACAATTAAACAGATCAAAAATCTTTCAAATATTAAATGAAAATATTCATTTGTGAACTCTCTGGCACTTCCACATTATGTGGTACATCGGAGTCACGACTTCAACTTGACAAATCTTAACCTGTGCTATTCATTCAACTAATCTTAACCTGTGCTATTCATAAAGTACTAGGTACTAAATGAAGTACTAGGTTTTGTCGATATGGTTAAACTTTTATATAATTGATAAACATTGAACGACAACTTTCCAGGCACCTCCCTACGGTTCGAACAGTTTGAGTCCTCAGTACGGAGGCGGCCAAACAGTGGGTGGAAGTCCTCAGGCCGCGGCGAGTCCGCATCTGACGGCCAGTCCCCAAGTTCCGAGTCCGCAGGGCCAAACGCTTGACCTGAGCGTTAACAGGCTTCACAGGTAAGTGTTCTCTCGATCGACACAAAAAAAATAAAAAAAAGGTTCTCGGTGGGTCTCGCGTTCTCTCCTTTAAATATTCAAAAAGAATCCTTAATCGCGACACTTTACAATAAACGACTCCGCAATGATAAAATCATCGTGAAAATCATCGCGTTGACAAGACTCCCTTAAAACATTCTAAATTCGCGGAATTTAATCTAATATCCGAAAATTAGGGTTTAGAAGAAACGTAAAAAAATGTGTTCGAAAAAATAGATTTATCGAAAAGTAGAGATTAAAAGGGACGCGCGTAATTTTTTGCGAGGGTAGAAAAGTTCGTTTTTATTGATCGGTGAAAAAATATTCTTAAAATGAACACAGCGGAGCTCCTAGTCCTCAATACTCGACCGGACACGGCGAGGCTGTGCCGGTACCGGTTGGACCACCTTTTCCAGCCCCACGACCGATCGAGGAACAAACCGAACCGGTCGATTTCTCGACGGCTAACGAGCCCGTTAATTTCAGCGGTGCGCCGGGGATAAGGCCGGTAGGTTTTCCGCCTCCAGGAGTCCATGCGGCTGCTTACAGTCGAGAGAGCACACCGGACAGCGGGGTTTCCCACTACATGGACGCCTATCGAGATCCCAGTGGTAAGCGACCAACAAATTATTTACAAACTCGCACAAATCATCCCAAAATTTTCCTACCCTAAACCTTCATCGTTATTCATTTTACAATATTGTTGTAAATTCTCATTATTTTGTTAATTTTTTTATCTTTTCACATAAAAAAACCAACAAAACGATATTTCGTAAAAAAAGTAATCACTAAAAATTGATTATGTTTTTTACTTCTTCAATTGTTTCGATAATTTTTGTTTTATAATTTTTCCCCCATTTTTCGAAATTGTCATTCATTCATAATTTTTTATATCTAAATTTTTTTACAATTTTTGTTGTACTTGAATCCTCTTATAAATTTTTTTCTCCTTCTTTCATCGAGTCTTTCGTATTTTTTATTCTCTTCACAATCCTCAACCGATTACTCATTTCCTTCAAACCAAAACTTTATTCACGAACGAATTTTTTCTCTATTTTTATTCGGTAACCAAAAAGAAAGACAAAAAGAACGATACCTGCCGAAAATGTTACTCACGCAGAATTTAGTATTGCCAAATTCGAAGCGAAGCGCGTTCGGAGAAAAGTTCGAGTCCGATCGGGCCGTTTAAATCCCCGAGGGCGGGAGTCCGTCAGTGTTTCGTACGAGCGCAGGGAACACAGCTCTCATCGTTGTGAGTCATCTCGCCCTTTCCCCCTTCGAGCATGTTCGCGAGTCGATGAAACGCGGGATTCGAAGCCTTCCTGAAACAAAGCGCGCTCGCTTGACATTGCAAAAAAAATGAAATGAAAAATAAGAAAAAATCGTGCAAAGAGGCCTCGAGGCTAACCCGGAGGGTCAAAAAAAGAGAAAGTAACGAGAAGAGAGCTCGCAGGTACGAATAAAAAATTGTTCCGCCTTTATTTCCACAGTGGAAGAACAAGATCCTTTTTTTGCTCTAATTTTAATTTTTAGTATTTTTCCTCCCGTACGTACGAATTCGCGCACACGCTTGACCAGTTAGTCGACTTTCATTTCGAGGTTCCGGGTTGCAAGTGAATATTTTTCCGCCTCCCTTTTTTTTCCTCGCTTTTTCCCTTTTCGACGTTCCTCTCGCGTTAACTCGGGCCGTATACGGCGTACACGACTCTCGTATACAGAGAAATACGTATAATGTGACAAGTCACGTCCGTGTGGGTTTGCTCTACTCTCGCGAGAACGTTTCTCATTCCATCGCTCGTCGGCAACACGGCCATTGTTAATTATCAATATTTCGCGTACACGGGTGAATGAAACGTTCTCTTTCTCTGGGCTCTCGTATTTAAAGTGAGAGAGGATAGAAAGAGAGAGAGAGTTACATCGAGAGAATAAGGGGAAAGAGCGAGAGGCAGAAAGAGAGACGAGAAACGAGACCGGCAATATTGTCCAGCCCCGCCGAGTACGCGGGGGAGTAGTTATTGAAATTGAAACATTCGAATACAACGGGGAACGACGACGACGTACACTGACGCGTTCGCGAACGATTTCTCGACGTCTCGCGTGTCCCTTTTCTGCTCTTCATTTTTTTTTACTACGCTCATTTTTTTTATTCCTCTTCCTTTTTTCACCACATGCACGAATTCGTGTATTTCTTTTTTTTCGGTACTTTTCTTTTTTTTCATATTTTCGGCGAAAGAACACGGAAGAGCTTTCTCCCGTTCGGATCCACCCTAAACTCCCGTCCCGGTGAATTTTTGTTTTATTTTCTCGCTCTATTTTTTCTTCCTTTTTTTCCGCGCTCATAACACAGCCGCCAGCACAGACGGAAAACCGTCAGAACTGGATATTCTCGTCAGGCAATAAACGCGCAAAGCGTCCCTCCGAGCTACCAGCGACGTGGATTAATCAAGTGGACGAGATAGATGCGAAATAAAAAAAAATGGAAAAAAATGGAACACGGGCGAAACGCTCGAATCGCTCTTGGCTTCTGAATCGCGAAGAATTTTCAGAATTATCTATTTTTCGTAGCAAATTAATTGTCGATATTAATTTTTTGCACTTCAAATTCTTAAAAAATTAATAGTTAATTCAT
Source organism: Cremastinae sp. B BG-2022a (assembly GCA_030522605.1). Classification (NCBI taxonomy): domain Eukaryota; kingdom Metazoa; phylum Arthropoda; class Insecta; order Hymenoptera; family Ichneumonidae; species Cremastinae sp. B BG-2022a. Next base: position 3,362 of record JAPYYX010003736.1, on the reverse strand, counting down.
ACAGAAACAGAAATCATTTTCCCACTTGGAATTATCTTCAACCATGATATGTAATTATTTTAGTCATGCAGAAGTTATTTTAAAACCGATTGCAAAATTCATATCGAACAGACAGAATCGAAACTGAGTTTTAAAAAAGTGCTAAAATTAGTCAATTTATTTTTTGACCGAAAAATATTGTTAACACGAGTTAATTTCCGAGGTGAAAATAAATAAAAACATGTCTATATCGGTTCTGAGAGTTCAATATTTGAAAACTTTTGCGTATTTTGAATGTATGGGGGATTTTTTTCAGCGTACGGCCCCATGAGTCCTCATCCCGGGTACGGAATGAGCGGTGTCCAGCCGGAATATCCGGGCAACACGTACACGCCTTATCCTGGTGCTGGATACAACTGCGGGAGCGCTTATCCAGGCGGTCCGGTGACTTCCGGTTATCAGATACCAGCGGGCTACACGCCGGCGCCCTGTTATAGCATGCCACCGCCCCAGCACACGATCGGCCTGGACAAGCCTTCGGGCAAGGATGACGGGTAAGGATTCGCTCTTCTCCATCCCGATCCTTCGGAAATCGAGTTTTAATTAACGATAATTAATTAACCAGCAAAACGAGGTTGGCCCGGAAGCAAATATCCTCTGTCATCCTTTCTCATTTTCTCTCTCTCTCTCAATTTCCTTTTTCTTCTCGATAACTCTTATCAAAAAAAACTCATGGAAATTAAAAAATGTTTAATAATTATTTTAAGGTGGTTCGGAAAAAAACGGGAAATCAAATTCACAACTTTAATAGATTTTTCGAATTGTTGATAAATATTTCAAAAAGTATCGAAATCATATTACAAAAATATATTTCTATTTCATTTGATGATCAAACCCGAAATTTTATATATTATTCAACTAATTATTTGTATTAAAGATTTATTTTAAGCTCTTATTTGACCATACGCGTGGCTCCTAGTATGCTGAGATCTGCGGAGTAAAAAGAGATAGATGCCGCATATCAAACTTCAATAAATGATAGCAAAAAACGGTGCAGTGAAATGTCCAGAAATTTCGCAGGAGTGTTCTTAATTAATTAAAGTTTCGTATGATGATTTTTGATCGTATCATCAAACGTCTAAATTTTGCGTAATTCTGTCATTTCCGGTGAAATTTTCGTGGGCTGCATAAGAGTACATGTATTTTCGTTAAACTTTTAACGCTCATATCTCAAAAACGGTACGGCGAAACTTCTTTTCTTTTTTTTAATCGATTCGTCTGATATTACAGTGTCCGTAAATCTCAAAATACAAGGGGGTTAAACGTAAGTCGTTTTTTTCGTTGCTTCTTCCGAACCACCTTAACGTATAAAACGAGAGTTTCCAATAAATCTAGATTAAAAATTTCCACGTTAAAATGTAATCTTGTTTATTTGGCCGAATTGTCAAAAAAATTCAAAATAGTATTAAGGAATTGAAATGCTGAAATAATTGTATTTGGAAGCCGCGAGGAGCGATTATATTCGTCGTTTCGGTGAAAACGATCGAGTTCTGCGAGCACACGTCGCGGCATCTCCGCACCATTTTGTTAATTAAAGTAATTACTCTTCGTAGGGAAAGTGCCAACCTTATTCTAATTGACGTAAAGCTGGGTGGCGGGGTGGGAGCTTCGGAAGACGGGTAGTAGGAGCTAAGAGGAATGGAATGAGAGGGGAGAGGAAGGTCGAGAAAAGGGGGAGGAGATTTTCCTCGCCAAAGGGTGGATAAGGCCGCAGGAAACGCGGGGAACCCATGGGAACCCCGGGGAGTCGGGGCTATAATCAGTTGCCACCGCACTGGATTATGGGATGGGAGAGAAAACCGCGTCCTCCTCCGAATTCGCGGGGACCGGAGGCTCGAAAGGAGCCCGCTCTGTCTCTCTCGTTCTCGCGAGAGAGCTTTAAAGGCTACTCGGGAGTCAAAATCGATTTTTTGTTTTTCAATTTTCAATCGTGTCTGGGATCAAATTTCTCGATCGAAAATTTTCTAAAACTCATACACAAATTTTTCACCCCTTGCATACAACCTCCGAAGAAAGATTAAATTTAAAAAATGTTACGAAAATGGTCAAAATGTTCCATCTCAAAATTGTTTCTCGTCAAAAATTATTTCTTTGAGGTATAACCAAAATTAAAAAATTAACCAAATTTTCCCAACATTTCACAAAAAAATTTCGATTCTACCAAGTAAAAAAGTATTTTCATTTTGTAGAGAAAATTCTTATTGAAGAAAGAAGTATTAAAAAAAATAACTTGAATTTTTTGCTAATTTTCACTAAAGCACATTCTTCATTCCCCGGCATCGTCCAGACAGAATTCATCCCATTTGTCAAATATTCTTGAAGGATTATTTTCTTCAGCTACACGATTCATTGGAATCCAATTCATGAAGCGAAAGAGATAAGAGAGAAAGACCGAAATATAAAATCGAAGAGAAATTTTGTGGTTTTATTCGTCGTGTTGGCACGGACTTGATAGCAGGTAGCCCGGTCTGATAGGGATACTCGAACGTTATTAATGGCCTGGTCCAATAAAGCGATCTAATACGGAGAAAAGCCGAGCTCTTAACCACATTACCGCTGTACTCGTCTTATTATTTTTATTATTATTTCTCTTATTGGAATTATTATTGTTTTTTATTGCATTTATACGCGGATTCTCGTCTTGGACGTTTATTGGCTCGGAAGCTGCCACAATTTGGCTCTCCCAGTTCGATAATTTATTTCACGTCGAATTTAATCCCGAGGAAGCAACTAAAATACACAAAACAGACACGGGCGAGCATTGAATTGACAGAACGAGCCACACGCTCTATAAATGGGAAAATTCTAAGGGTGAATTCTCCGAGCACGTATTTGAGCAATTTGTGGTCGAGAGGGAGAAAAAAAAGGAAAAAAAAATTGTACAACGTCGAACACGAGTCGATAGGATTTAACATGGATTGCGGAGTACGAGGGACCCAGCTCGTTAAGGATGAAGAAGCCTGGAGGACAGGATCGGTATTTCGAACCTAAACTAGCTAGAAAATGCATACGCATTGTATTAAATCTGTCTAGGAATATTTTCGTCTCAAATTTCCCAGATTTATCGTAATAAGTTGAACAAAAATGAAATCAAAACTTACAATGAATAGATTTTTATTCCAACAACTTTTCAATTTTTATGTAAATTAATAAAAATTAATTATTTTGACTGATGAAAAAAATCTGAAAAAAATTAAAATCATAATTTAGTCTCTCGCGGACCAAACGAAATTGTTCTATCCATTGATAATAAACCATATTGTTTGAATTGAGTACGAAGTACCGCGAGAACGAGCGAGCCAAAGATCCTTTTGTTTCCTCGA
>JAPYYX010003734.1:0-12225 GCA_030522605.1 Cremastinae sp. B BG-2022a | reverse complement strand
GAATTTTTTTGTATACTTGGCTCAATGCAACGGACTGCTCATCTGTCGTCCTTTTTTGAGTTTGTCCTCGAGCAGGCGTTTGTAAAGTCGATTCTCTTCTTCGAGTTTCCTCATTTGACGTTCGAGTAGAACTGTTCGAGGTGCTTCGCTGACTTTGGCACCGCGAGAGCGTTTTTTCCTCTCGTAACGACAATCATCCTCGTTCTTGCCCATTTCGCGACCCAAGAGACTACCAAAAAAATTAACGATCTTCCTGACAGCGTCGAAACGTAGCCAGAAGCTCGTCTCGTGCTGACCGGGTTTCCTCTTCGAGTCTGAATAACTTTTTTTCTTGGGCTCTGGAAGAATTTTCGTCTCTGCTCCGATTGAGACTTTCTTAGGAGCCTCCTCGTGTCGTTCTCGTTGAGGTTCACCCTTCGGTGAGCTGACCGGAGATTGCGGAACGTCGTGGACGCGCTCCGTACCGACGCACGTGGCGCGATTTTCGAATTTCTTCCAGCCGATATTCCTGGTGACGAGTTCCTCCGGACAGTCGGAATAAGAGAGTCGAGCCATCTCGATGGAACGCTGATCTCGGTCCAGGATAACGGGACGACCCCTCGAGCGACGATTTTGACCCAGACGAAGTTTCGACGCACTTGAATACGGAAGGAGTCGTATCTTCGGTATCCGCTTACGGGTGAAAGTCCTCGCTTGTCGAAAGCATCGAAGCTCGTTCAGCCTCGTTCCTGTCGATAACAAGCTTTGATGAGAATCACAAAAAAAAAAAGAAAAAATTGAATAAAATTCAAGATCAACCTTTTTGACTGGGCCTCATCGTTTCTGATCTTCAAAATCCTTTCGCTCTTCTCCCGTTTCGACTTCTCGTCGACTCCCGCGTGTTTAATTATACCAAATCCTTCTCACAAGCTGACAGTCCCGCGTGTCTGTACTCGGATATTGACAGGTCTCGAGCGTTCTTTGTTTTTTAAAATTTTCTCAATTTTTTTTCAAAACTCCTTTTCTTGTTTCAGATTACAAAAAATCCGCCTGTGATCGAGAACGCACGAGGATGAGGGACATGAACCGAGCTTTCGAGCTCTTGAGATCGAAGCTGCCGATCTGCAAGCCTCCGGGGAAGAAATTGTCGAAGATCGAGTCGCTGAGGCACGCGATAACGTACATAAGGCATCTCCAGAGTCTGCTGGAACCGCCTTATCCTTATCCGGGTATCTCTACCGAGCGTACGAGCTATTACAGTGCAGCCGCACCCGCATCCTTCGACGTTCAACATCCAACGCGCTGGGAATCCTTTCCGTACTATCGTTACGATTATCACGCTCCTCTCGTTCCACCACCTGGACCTCCACCGCCTCTGCAACCTCTGCTGGCTCACATAACCGCGACGGAGCCGGAGGATCACCAGGTCCATCCGTCGAGATATAATCTGATCCAGGACGAGCTATCCTGGATTCTTATTTTCTTTTTTACCAAATATTCGTGCCATTTTTCTTAACGAGAGTTTTTACTGTAAAAACTCGTTTTTATTCTCGTCCGAATTATCAGGATCCCGAGTTTGCATTTCTTGTAAAGAGACAATCTTGTATTGTGAGAAAATTCGAAACGAGAATAATTGATATATCTTATATGAGTATGCTGTGTTTGCTTTGGGGAGCCGAGTGGAGAACGAGATGAGAGCACCGGAGTCCAAGACAGACTTCGTGGTGCTTGTTGTAACTCACGAGAGTTGGTAATGAGTCTTTGCCCCTCCTGTACTCCTCTGCAACGTGTTCCTCTGATTTCTTCCAGATCCAGGACGAGCTATCCTGGATTCTTATTTTCTTTTTTACCAAATATTCGTGCCATTTTTCTTAACGAGAGTTTTTACTGTAAAAACTCGTTTTTATCCTCGTCCGAATTATCAGGATCGCGAGTTTGCATTTCTTGTAAAGAGACAATCTTGTATTGTGAGAAAATTCGAAACGAGAATAGTTGATATATCTCATATGAGGAGAGTCGGTGATGAGTCTTTGCCCCTTCTGTACTCCTCTGCCACGTGTTCCTCTGATTTGTTCCACCACCTGGATATCTACCACCTCTGCTGGCTCATATAACCGCGACGGAGCCGGAGGATCACCAGGTCCATCCTGCAGTCTTGACCCAATTCCGTAGCATCCTTGACGATTCTCCCTGATCCAGAACGAGCTATCCTGGATTCTTATTTCCTTTTTTACCAAATATTCGTGCCATCTTTCTTAACGAGAGTTTTTACTGTAAAAACTCATTTTGATTCTCGTCCGAATTATCAGGATCGCGAGTTTGCATTTCTTGTAAAGAGACAATCTTGTATTGTGAGAAAATTCGAAACGAGAATAATTGATATATCTCATATGAGTATGCTGTGTTTGCTTTGAGGAGCCGAGTGGGCTGGGCTCGTCGATGCTGGATGAATGTGCAGAGGTAGATCCCAGGTCATTGTCTCGACGTCGAGAGAGGACGGAGCTTGCCAAGTCGTGCTCGCGTCTCTTGGCGAGTCGATGAGCTTTGGGCTGGTCACGAATTCGAAGTGCAGACGCCATTTGAGGGTAACGAGATCGCTCGTGAAATCCGGCGTCACGTGGAGCGGTATCGGGAGAACGAGATGAGAGTACCGGAGCCCGAGACAGACCTCGTGGTGCTTGTTGTAACTCACGAGCATCGGCGCCGAGCCTTTGCCCCTCCTGTACTCCTCCGCGACGTGTTCCTCTGATTGCAATGCCACTGAAACCTGAGCGCATGAGACCGTCGCGTTCGAAAAGTCAAACGTACCGACTATGTCCTCTCCGAGCTTGTAACAGTTCTTGAACAAGCAAAATCGCACCACGCGACCACGACCGTTCGTGATGTTGTAGAAATTCGGACTCCGTCGCGCTGTCAGATTCTAAAACATATTTGTTTTTAAATCTCTCTTCAATTTCGTTATTAATTTTAGACACGAAATTCTTTACCTGGAGGGTTTGGAGAGCTATGTCCAGAGGAGTATCTTGATCTTGAGTTTCTGCAAAAGGATTATTCGGACTGAGATCAACGCTGTCATTGCACATAGAGATTTCTGGTAATTCTGTAAATAGAAAATTCTTCATCAAGTCAGGAATTGTTTACAAATCTAAGTACAGCTGGTGTGTTCTTACCGCTCAGTGAGAGAACTCTGAATGGAATCCGGAGGAGTTTTATTGGCGAATTGACTCTCTGCATACCGACTGTGATCTTATAGGAATATTTGACAGCTTGACCTCTATACGAAGGTGGCGCATCGCTTGGAATCGTTTCTCGATAAATATCTGAAGTTAAAATTAACTGTAGGTCATGCTTACGTTAATTAACTATGCGAAGAAGCATTTTCAAGGCTCTTACATGTTTTGCTTTCACCCGGAGATAATCTGAGGTCACAGAACAAGATTTTTGGCTTTGTATTCAAAACCGCATGGCCATTGTCCTGCTGCCATGGAGCGAATGTCGTATCTGCAATAAATTTTCATTAGAAATAAATTAATAAGAAAAATCTAGGAGACCGAGGAAAAAACTAACCTGCATTTATAGCAGCTGGCCTACCAGCCGAGTCCAGTCGCTCGGTTAGAACGAACTTTCCGTTTGTTGAACACTGACAGTGCACCTGAGCGCTGGCCCATGCCAGACACTCAAAAATGTCACTGTGGCTTTGTGATTTTTGATGAATTGGATTAGGAGGATTGCTGAATGTTACGAGGCACTCGATAACCTCTCCCGAAAAATACACAGAGCCTTTTCGTAATTTTGCTACGATCTCGATCATTCTGAATTGAATTTTTTCCAATTTTCTCGATAGTTAAACTTCTCTGGTCTCAGAATTAAGTACTGAGGTTATATTTAGAGAAAATCTTCGGAGTAATCAAGAGTCAACATTCCACTGAGACACGTTTCGATAGCTGTCAAAACGCGACCCTACCGGACAGCTGATCAAGGCGGAAAAATCTTGTCTGTCAAACCTCACACGAGATGCTTTATTTTTTGAGAATAAGTGAATTAATTAATAAACGTAGTGCATAAAAAAATTTAGAATTCAGGATGTAAACATACAAAAGAATACTATAAGAAAAAATCTAAAAATCTTTATCATATATGTATGTATATCGAAACTTCTCCGATTTCCAAAATTTGCCGCAGTATTGATATCGCGCTGACATCGTTAAAATACATCAAAACACTTATGTACTTTGAAATCTTTCTAAAACAGACGTTTGAAAGAATGTTTTTTATTTCAAGATTGTCTCTTAAATGGAATTACATTAATATGAATTTTTAAGAACAATGAGACCTTTTATTGCCATGTTCGTTGCCAATCCAGGGAAACAAACTGTCAATTTATTATTGTCCTTTTGTAATACTTAACAGTTCTATAGATACAATTCATCGATTACAACTACAATTTATAAGATACTGTAAAAAAGCCTTACAAACGAATATAAGAATAGTCATGTTCTGTCTCTGAATAAACTTAATCTGTAAATATTGGTACCCTACAGTAGCGAATCTGTTCAATTAATTCTCTTATTCCTTGACATCGCCCACGCCGTCCGCATTGATGGCAAACATCGCTTCGCTTTCGGGCAGACAAGGAGAATCGTAAATTTTACATATTCTAGTTTCACCGCGACCTTTACGCAGGGATAATCTCGTCGTGCTCGCGTGAGCGATGATATTACCACCGATTGGTTTTTTCTGGTCACCACCGAACATACTCGCTACGCCATCGACGTTCGCGACGACCTGGTTAGTTATGACAACAGCAACACCATGCTCGTCAGCGAGTCTCAGCAAAAGTCTGAGAAATCTCGCGAGATGTATCTGCCGGGCATTCAGCTCGCCTCTGCCTGTGTAATCCGTTCTGTAGAGCGCAGTGGCACTGTCGATTATCAGCATGGCATAACGAGACTCAGTCATCATCGCGCTGGCTTGAATAATCAGCTGAGTCTGATGATCCGTGTTGTAAGCTCTCGCGCACGCTACGTTGTCCAGAACAGAATCACCAGCGATCTTGTATCTCTCGGCAACTGCTATCAAACGCTCGGGACGAAAAGTTCCTTCCGTGTCTATGTACAAACACTTTCCCTCCGCGCCACCCATGTCGACGGGTAACTGACAGTTCACAGCGAGCGTGTGACACAGCTGAGTTTTGCCTGTTCTGAATTCTCCGAACAATTCCGTGATAGAGCCAGTTTCTATGCCGCCGCCTAGCAGTCTATCCAATTCGGCTGATCCTGTAGTTACGTAAACGATGTTTGCACGCATCTGATGAATCTCTGTTGCGGATTTGAAGCCCATGACGACGAGCTTGCTCGCTTCTTGGAGGATTTTGTCCGCTTTAGCTTCACTGATTCCTTTTACGGCTAGAAGATGCTTTTTTGGAGTATAAGCTACGGATTCGACGGTGTAGTATCCAGCTTCCTGAAGTTTCTTGATATCGCCCGCGTTGATTCCATTCCCCTGAGTAAAAAGAAATTATATGATTTTTGCTTATTTTGGTGACAAATTTATTCCAGTGGTTCGCCTTGTGGTAACCTCGAAATTAATCATATGCAATAATAAATTGTGAGTTCTTAAACTTACGAGCAATTACAAGAACGATTATATACTTGTGGTTTGTTCTTTTTTTATTAGTCAAATCAATACATATGCCAAGGAAATTTATCTGTATTTTTTCAAGCTATGAAATTCAATTGTTCGATGTTGTGGGAAAAATTCATGGAGAAAAAATTCTATTTTTTCACCTTTGCGATTGTCTAGAGATCTCTTGAATAATATTGAATAATGGAATTTCAAAAATTTATAAAAAATGCCCTTGAATCAGGAAAATGCAGGGTTCAGTTTTTTGTGAGAATTTATTAATTAATAAAAAAGAGGCAAAAATTGTTCATCTGGTAACCCTTCATTGCTATTAATAAACAAAAATATAAAATTGGTCGTCGACAATTCTTATTGACGATTGCTTTTAAAAAATGAACAATGACAATATTTTTGGTGAATTAGAATAAGTTGATTCACCTCCAAACTTTTGATAAGTTTCGCTCCATCGGTGACTTCGTCGTAACCACATTCTTCTTCGACTGGCCTTGTCGTCGCTATACTTTGCGCGTTGGACATTTTGGATCAATTATAACAGAATTTACAAAGATAATTAATAATTAGTCAATATTCGCGACTATCTCAATATCGATAAAATGCGAAACTCGTCGAAACACGTTTCACTTTGGAACAATGATAATTTCTCTTTTGTATACACTCGTCGGCTTTGAATTTCAAACTTCGAATCAGCTGATCTGTCGCATTTCGCCCGCGTGAACTGCAGCGCTCCAGTAGAAAATTCGAGAAACTTGAAAAACAATCACGGAGTTGTCAAAACACAATTTCGAACAGATGACAAATGGAGAAAACGGAAAAAGAATGCAAAATTCGGGTGCTGACGGTGTTGAGCATGAAGAACAAGAAGGGCTCATCCGATGTATTTTTTTCTCTGAATTTCATCACATAGCGGGTCCAAAAATTACATGTCAGGTTAGATTTTCAAAGATTTTATAACCTCAAAATATTTTTTAATTAATTTATTTGATTATAAATATCTAATTCCTTGTAAAGGATTTTCCTGAATAATTTATCAATAGCAAATATTTTACAGGTGCCTGATAATTTTATCTCTAAAGAGATATTTGACAATGTCAGTGTCTATATTATTCCAAAAGCCCAACTCCAGCGCAGTACGATCACAGTGTGAGTAAATATTCTATGCAAATTTAAAAAATGAATTTTATTTTTTATGACAATATTAATTTCAGGACTCTTCGAGATTATAAAATTTTAGGGTTTCCTGTAAAAATAGATGACAAGAAATATGCCAGAAATGCTTTTTACTTCAACCTGTGTTTCGTCTGCAATGCTGAAACTCGGACAGTTCACTTTGAGCCGGTTGTCAAAAAGATGTCCGACTTTTTGGTATTTATGAATTACTGAATGGAAATAGAGCTACAAAGATTAGGATTAAGTTATGACCGAGGTCTGTTCTCTAGATAGCTCTAGAAATAGAGAATCGATTTCTTTCCTCATCTGATGAGAAGACAAGACTATCCCAGATGCTGGAACAAGTTATGGAGGATTTGAACTGTCATAAAATGTGCACACTTACTGGTAATTATATTTTCAGTGTACAGCTTTTATTTTTATAACTTTTTTCTCTAATCAAATTTTTCTGATATATGTATAATTTTATTAAAATTATAGTGAAAATTCAAAACTGCATGTAATTTTAATGATCGATTGTATACATGTTAAGTTTAATTTATATGATTTCAATTGTTATGAAGTGTATGAGTAACAAAACGTATCATCATTAAAGTTTTATTAGTAATTTTACAAATTAAGAAAAAAATATGAAAAAAATTTGATGAAGTACGTAATGAAATAATAGAAAACCATAAATTTTTTATGATGCATAAATTTTCTTTAAGACAGAATTAAATTCAAAATTACAGAAGGGACAATGACTACTCATCTAAAAGTAGTGAGATTAGCGGCTGAGCCGAAACCAGTCTTGGATCATCAGGTCCCAATATTTTTAGAGGGTCGCGAGACGTTTTGCAGCGATCAATGGGATCTCACAACCCAACAGGTTTTACCATACATTGACGGCTTTAATCACGTTGCTCGCATTGCCAGTGAGGCTGACGTTGAGAACAATTTGGTGAAAAGTTGTGTTCAAAACCTCGTGTAAGTAAAAACGTATTTGATCGGATTGGAAAAAATATTCCAGCAATTATTTTTTTCAGATATTATGGAGTAGTGACGCTTATACCGATATTTCAATACAGTAATGTGTACGCTACTACGCCAAAGTTGAAAGAACTTGCTGACGATCAAAATTTACAGGAAAGATGTATAGCGTACGCGTCGAAATCACGTAAGTTTAATTTTTACAAAATCGCCAAACTGTTTTAATAAAATAAAAACTCTAAGTAATTGAATTATATAAATTACAGCTAGACAACCTGCATATCTTCGAGACATATATCGAATGTATGCATCAATGACTCACGGAACGAGCATGAGAGACTTGTGTCAGCGACTGAATCCTCAAAATCTTCGCATAAATGAGAGAAAGCTGGTACAGTTTGGATTGATCGAGGGTCTCATTCGTCGAGTTTACAAAGTTAGTATTCTTTCATTAATTTTTACTCAGCCAATTTATTACGAAAAAATGTTAATCATAAACTCGTTAGTATCCAATTCACGTGCAAGGTCCTTGCTCGGACTTGGATGTCGATGACGACGAGAGCCGTACTGACCCGATCTACAAATATTTTACTGGGACGTACAATCTTGATGAGATTTGCTGTAATACGGGCCAATCCGTCGCCCAGATCGAGGAAATCGTGGAAAAAGATCCCAGCGTCGTTATGCTCTGGAAATGATCAATAAATACTAAGCAGGATAATTTGAAGTAATTTTAAAAAACCCTGATGAGAGTATAAGAGACTGAATACGTGAAGTTCATTCTCTAATAAATTGTACAAATGTTAATAATTAATACATTTATATGACAAAACGTTTTTGTGCTACCTTCTGATGATTTTTAAGAGACTGTAGCAGATTTTCATTTAGGAAACATTTTCAATCATGCTCCTGACTTCATTGATGTAACTCTCCGGAACTTTATTCGCTTTCATCTCCTCGCATTTTCGCTCCATAGCTTCGCGCAATTTTTTCTTACGAGCCTCGAGCTCCGCTCGCAATGCGAGGCTCTCTTCAAATTCTTTTCGTCTTTCCTCAATTTTTTCTCTTTCCTTTTCATTAACCTGGTGCAAAATTTCACTCCGGTATCGACGCGTTTGAAGTTGCTTGACTTCTCGTAATTTTTCCTCTCTGCAAAGAGCTTCCCGCTGTATAGCCAGTATTTTTTCGAATTCTCGTCGCTCTCGTTCGATCTCCATCGCCTGCATCATTTTACGGCCGTAAATCTGGCTTTTTCTCTCCTGCTCGATCTGCCTCATCTTCTCAGCACGTTTCAGTGCCTCCTCCTTCTCTTTACGACGCCATTCCCTTTCGACTTCCTCTTGAATTCTCGCTGCGTTCAGTTCATCGATTTGAGCCTAAATTTTTTTTAAATTATTATCTTTCTTGATGCTATTTTCTATAAATAAATTATATTTAACCTGGACATCCTGAGTTTGACGAGTTTGCGCAGCGACTCTCTCTTTTTCACGTTCTTTACGCAATTTTGCTAATCTTTGAGCTGCCGCAGTTTCCGCTTCTCTCTCCGCTTTCAGTTTTTGAAATTCTTGAATCCTATAAAAAACGAATACTTGCCATTAAAAGTATAAAATTTTGCAAATTTATGATAAATCGGTAAAAATATTACAACCTCAGATCTATGATTTTATCTTCCTCTTTTTCCATTTCCTTGAAATGCCTCAAACGTTCATTACCATCGGCCAACTCTTGTCTGATCTGAGCACTCTCTTCCTCTTTTTTCTGCAATCTTGCAATCTCATTCTCTTGCCAAGCGATGCTGTTAAGCGCCATGAGCCTTCCCTCTTCTTGTCTTCTCTCAAATTCCAGTATACGCTGCTCCTCATTCTCTATTATTTGATCCCTCAGAAGTTTGGCGAACTGTCTCTTCTTGGCAGCTTCCTCCTGCTCCTTCTTTTCATCTTCCATCAAGGCCAGTCTTCTCTCATTCTCCATCATGTCATTGAGCCTCTTGTCTTCCTCGTCAAGCTCTTTTTCTATCAGCTTTTTCTCAGCTATCTTATCACCATTTTGTTTAATTAGTTTGTGCAATATCATGAATTTTTTAACAACAAAGTACAATATTTGTTCGCAAACAGATTGACTCTGTAATACAAAAAAAATGGAACATCCGATATCATACCTGAGCATCTCGAATGGCTCTGCACTTTGTCTCGAGGATCAGTCTATTGCATTTTTGTATCTCTTCCTCCTGTTCTAGCTTCAAGTTGTAAGCTCTTTCGAGCAGATGCATTGTTCTCCTGCGAGCTTCAGCTTCAATCTCATCCAAACGCTTCGAAGCTGCTTTTCCTTTCATTTTCTCGATGTCAATTTTTCTTATTGCTTCCTTGCGTGCCATGCTCTCCGCTACCAATACATCCTTTTCCTTCTCTATCGCCAACTGAGCTTCCTCTCGCTCCTCCTTGGTCACTAGACCAGAGAGTGCTCGCTCTTTGAAATACTTATATTCTTTCTTCGTTATTATTTTTGGATAAACATTTGGCTCCTTGGATGGAATAATATATTTTTGCGTTCGCCCGTCCGTTCCTTTTACACCATAAGCCATCTGTCAATATTTTTTTATTAATATTCATATTTATTTAAAAAAATAAATTATTATTTTTACGATTTATTAATACGATTTGTTATTATTTTTAATAATATCAGGCATTTTTAAGATAGATAATATTTGAAAAAAAAAATTTTTTTTTCGTTGAATGACATTTTTATAATAAATTTTCAAACCTCTTTTCCCTCGTAAGCCGATGTTCGTGTCAAATGAATCGGTCTGTTCTTCAGGGTGTGGTTGCACACGGATGGGGAATGAATAGTGTACGTCCCATCCTGGCGCTGCTTTGGAGTAATTTTTTTTGACATTTCAGATTCGATTAAACTCGCGAACGGTTTTATCAAAGATACGTGTCATTTATTAACGCGAAGAATCTCGATGCCAACTGCGATCGAGGAACGAACTTTTTCACCTAAATGCTTGCTTTGTTTGCTCGATAATACGAATAACAAGCGATGGAGAAAAAGCGGGAAGCGATCGATCGGGTCGCTCAAATTTTTTTTTTAAATCTTAAAATTTCTATAATTGTCTTATATCGAATTAAAATTATTTCAGTGTCAATTGTTTATTAATTAAACATTATGGAAAAAACAATGTAAAGATCGATAAATAATGCCAAAAAATTGCAAAAATCAATTGAGAGCAATCACAAAACTCACAAAAAGTATTAAATTTTGTAAATTTCAGATTTTTCTCATAATCGAATAATCAACTTTAAACGATATAATGGTAATTTTGAATAATATATACATTATGACTTTTGAATAATAGGAGAAGGGGGGGGGGGCAAAATGGGCCCCCCTCGAAATTTCAATATCCATAAATTTTTGGGGACAAAATGGGTCCCCCAAAGTTTCGGCAGAACAACATTTCTGCCCAAAATTTGTCTACTCAACAGTACTAAAAAACAATATCCAATCTGAATAACAATATCGAGTAGACAAATTATGAGCAGAGATGTTGTTCTGCCAAAATTTCAATAAGTATATATAGATATCCATACATTTTTGAGGGCAAAATCTGCCCTCAAAATTGTTGACACTCAAAGTGTTTAGGAGGTAAAATATAGGCTGTCGAGACTTTGAAAACCAACAAATATTTGTGCAAAAAATTACATATGATGAAGGATAAACTAGGTAATGAGTTCAACAGCATTATTTATTACATTTTTTCTTTAAAAACAATTTCTTTTATAGAAACGAAAAATAATCAAAATATATAAGAGACTCAAACCAGTTCATTACACTAAGAATTCTAATATATTTTTCCTTAAGGGGCCCATTTTGCCCCCCCCCCTCCCCTATGTATTATTCAAAATCATTATTTTTAAATAATTTAGGTTCACATAGAAGACAAAACTTATTGTTATCTCCATTCAATTCTCGCTCCGACTTTCCTTTGGTGGTTTTTAAAAAAGGTGATTGATGATGGAAACAAAAAATGTCGGTTCAGGATGTAAATTTAATTGACTGTAACGCTCTTTATTTCTGCTCCAAAAATACTTCATCTCGCACATTGACCAATATCGCTTGATTCGTACTATATGTATATGCTCGCCAGTTTCGCTCATACGGACTTCTCTCATATTCCACCCACCAACCCCACTCTCTCTGTCTCTCACATATTTCTTCTATGCGCCAAATATAGAATAATTTAGAAAAATATATCATAATACTGAAGGAAAGTGTTAGGTTGAATTAGTCAATAATTTGTATCATCATCTTTCTCGCTGTATATGTCTCAAGAGTTTTTCATAGTCCGATAAAAACGATCGTGAATCATCGTCATTAACCCCTGACAAGCACACATCTAAACCGTATACCTCTTCTGGCATTGAGGGTGAAAAGTACCCACCACAATTCATTCTCAAATATCTCGGTCCC
>JAPYYX010003732.1:0-11815 GCA_030522605.1 Cremastinae sp. B BG-2022a | reverse complement strand
ACACAGCATTTACGAATTCGTATTTCCCACGAAAAAAAATGTTATGTCACGATGGATTCTTCAACTAGAATGTATTTTGAAATAAAACTATGAAGGAAAACATTTTCAGAAAACAGTTAATGAACATAAACTCGAAAACCACATACTACCAGAGATAAACTATGACAAAATTCATTGATTTGACTGCATCTATAACTACCTTAAGGATGAACTGATTAAGGTACAATCCCTGACAAAAGTGACTTTTCCATACTAAATTATTAAAATTTAGTCTTTGTTTTTTTGTTACAAAGTGATTCTCAATAGGTTCACTAATGTTTTATCAACAATTTCCATATTATTTGTCGTTTAAGCGATTAAAAAACAAAAATTCCAGAATTTTTAAATCCGGTTATTAAAATTTTTTACGTGTACTGATAACAGAAACAAATTATCATCTAAAATTTTCATCGTTTCAATCAATTTTTACGTACTGTTGGAGAGGAAAATTCATTTTTGTTGTAATAAGTGGATAATTTCTTAAAAGCTATTTAATATAAGTTAATGAAATCTTGGCATAAAGATTCTTTCATATTTAACTCTCTCAGACCGATACCTATTTCACGTTGAAGGAAAATGATTTCCTTCATAGCTTTATTTCAAAATACATTGTAGGTCAAGAATCCATCGTGACATGACATTTTTGTTTGTGAGAAATACGAATTTGTGAATGCTGTGTGCGCAGTCAACGTGTATGGGAAACTACCTGTTTTTTTATGAAATCTATCAACTAACACCGTAAATACATCACATCAGCTTTCATTTGGGAGGATGAACATTTGAAGGATGAAAAAACAAATGTGTACTAACTTGTTTTTGCGATAACTATAGCACGTTTTCTTACAACTCCAGCTCAACGCGAGACGCTGTCGCCATATTGACATTTCAATGGATTAAAACAATTGACCTTTGGGTTTGGGATAGATTAAGGAGTATCTATGCTGCCATCCAATCTTTCTTAAGGCAACTAGGCAGTTAGAGCTCCGACTTTACTGACTGATATAGTTTTATGGGGCCTCGAAGTGCGTGTTGCATAGAAGCAACATACGGTTCGAAAGGGTTAAAGGTCTTGAGCAAAAATCTAAAAGTGACTACCACCGTTTTTTAGATACTTATAACTCATTATAATTTCGTTATTGATAAATGTACATAAGAATACTCGGAATCTTCAATTTATTATACCTTCCAAACAATTTAGTAATAAGGACAGGACAATTTGCACAGAAGCATTATGGCTCTATTATATATCAATGACTGGTCAAATTTTCAGATTTTTATACCACCGTTTCGAGTTATCTCTAGTACATCCTTATGGTGGTCCATCAGTAAATGAAAAACCGCAGATTTTCGTCAAACTTTGAGGAATTGTTATTTAAGATATAACGAATAATCCTTCACAAGTTGAAGGGGGGTTGCCGTGCAAATAATTGAAAAAAAGCTATTCGAAAATTGCTTTTTTACATTGCTGTTATGGGAGTCCGTCGGAATTTTACCGGAAGTAAAAAAACATTTTGTGAAAAAAACTGGAGATATTGTTGGAAATTTTCGAGCCACAAGATCGACGCTGCTTACGAAAAATAACGCATTTCAAATTTCTTACGAAAACTAGCACATTAAATTTCTTACGAAAACTAGCACATTGCTAGCAATCTAGCACTTAGCGAGATTGAAAACGTGTTAGTTTTCGTAAGAAATTTAGATTCTGCTACTTTTCTTAAGCAGCGTTGAGATGAAATCTTGAACTTTCCAATGATACCTGAAGAATAGGGTCTTATGGTCAGGGATATATTCTCATAAATTTCAGTCAAAGTTGATAGTGTACGTGTATTTCGGAAAAATCTCATGGCTGTCGTCTGCTGAGATCATGTTTCGCCGTACATTTGTCTGTGCATACCCAGCACATGGGCACTGACCTCTTGAGAGATTTCGGTCAAATTATCGTCTAGAAAATTATATTTTTGATGCTTCACACGCGTGTGAGATTTATGAAGGCGATAATAATTCTTCACTTTCATTTACATGTACATTTTGTTGAAAGTTATGATATTTGGCTTAAAATTTTGTGACGTCACGACTTTGACTAGCGATATCACTGATGGGCCACCTTAAAACCATTTTTATATAAAAGCAAACATCGATCTATGAGTACGTTCAAAGTTAAATAACTATTCTATTTAAATTAAACATTCCTGTTAATGAGTTGCAACTTTTTTTCATTCGTGAGTACCTATAAAAGAAAAGTACATCGAGATACCATGAGTAACAAATTGACTTAGCAATTACAGGATCACACTTAATTACAGTCTTGATGACGATAAGGTTCGGGTAGAAATTGCATGTGTCGTATTTGCACTTGTATTGCTGCGGGAATATGTCACGATATAACGTGGATTGTGTAATTGGAACGGGAGAGGATGTGCCCTGCGGCTTTACTTGACCTCAGACCACCATTTCCCCTTCCATACCGCGGGCGCGTTTCGGCTACGAAACCTCAATGGGAAATACGGGACGTCCAACAATTTTGTGCTCCTCTGATGTCCGACTTGTTAAGGATATGTTCACTCCTCCCGTATGCATTCCCGCGTGTACACATACATGCACGTGGCCTTCGCATTATTTACCGAGCCCTGTACCGAGCGAACCGTAAATACATTTAAATTGCAGGAATTTCAATTTATCTCGACCAACGCTCCTATTTTTCAAGTAAATTTATATAAAACATCGAGGAACGAAGAGCATTTCAATTTTAAAATGTTTTACGCTTTGGAATTTTAGTCTTTTGATTAATTAAATGAAAAATATTTGTCAGCTTATTACAATTTTTTTCAGTTATTTAACTGTAATTACTCTTTTAATATAATGAAGGAATATGATTTATTATTCTTTATGTTATTTTACTTCATATAATTATTGTAATCTTATCAATGGGAATAATTCGATCATGAATATATCTCGTTTATTTCGTTTCGTGGTTTAATATTGCGGAACCTAAATGAAAAAAAATTATGAAAAAATGATTATTTATCCGTGATAAAAAATTAATCAAACTATTCAAAATGAAATAATTATTCTCACGAGTTCAAAAAGAATGAAGATTAAATTCCGATTCGTCTCATGCATTCGCTCTGTCCTACAAACTTTTTATCATTTATTTCCCGTGTAAGAGGAATATCTCTTTAATCTTCTTAATTATGAAATACTTTTAGAAATCCTTGAAAACTTCAGGATATTTTGAGGCGGCCGCCATCACAGCTCGGTCCTCGCGATTTCTCTTGGGATTCGATGTAACGTGTCCTTTTAATCTAAACACGCTTTTGTCATCATTATCGAGAGTTTAAAAGGATTGGATGGAAATGGTTTTCCGTAATATTCGAGGATAACAAAGAGGATGAGAAAATTAAAATAAAATGATGGAAGAGAAAACGAGCGTGAGAGAAAGTCACAAAAATTTGTCGGACTGCGGATAATGAGAGTTTCAGTGCGATGGCATGCGATTCGTTGAGATTTCATCGCGATGCATCATTCTCCGCTTGTTTCAAGGTTCTCCAACGCGACAAGCTAGCATGGAAAATAAGAAAAAAAAGAAGAAAAATGTTGGAGAGGAAATTTCGACAGAAGGGTAAATCGGTGTCTCGGCTAGAATCGGTACGAGGAACAAAAAGTCGAAATAACGAAGAGACGCTCGGGAAAAGGAGGGAGAAAAGGAGCGGGCCGAGTGGCGCGGCGAACGGAAGTAGCTCAAACGTAACATTACTGCGGTCTGCACTGCGGATGCACGTAGGACTCTCTCGGCCGAGGCTACACACTCGAGCCGCTAAATTCTCGAGAATCTTAAATTATCATTTTTCTTCAATTACCGAAACTTTGCCATTTTTCTCGGAACAATTTCTTTTTTTACGAAATTACGGAAAAATCAATTTTTCTGTTTAAGAATATGTGAGCAGTCTGATTCCTGAAAAAATTACTATATTTATGCAACGAATTGTTGAAAGCGTTTTTGTTTCGTTGTTAAAAAATTGAATTCATTCTGTAGGGCAGCTAGGAACAATCCTTTCCTTTTATGAAATTACGAGAAAATCAATTAAAAATAAAATCTTGAAATACCAAGACACGTATTCGATGTTATGAATCATGTGCTGGAGTATAGAATACAATAGTTAAGATATACATCTTTGATTATTGTAAATAATTATAAATCTTTTCATAGTAACATTATTAATAATTATTATATTCTGTTTAAAATTTTGGTGACTTCATTTTCTATTAAAGATTTCAGAGGGTCTATCTTGCCTCCTCATATGAGCAGTGCAATCCCTGAAAAAAATACTATCATAAATTGTTGAAACGTAAACTTTGTTTTTCTGCTGTAGAAAGTCAGAAATGGCACTAAAGACTTTTCTGTTGTCTTATTAACAATTTTCATATTATTTATTACTTTAGCAACAGAAAATAAAAATTTTGAATAAAATTGTATATTCAGGTATGGACATTTATGCATGCCAAGGATAGAAAGAAATTGTAAACAAAAACTCATATCTTGCATAAGTGGTGAAAAAAAATTGAGAATTTTTCGTAAGAGACAACGTTGGATCGAATTACATAACCATAGAAGGAAACAGAATAGTTTTCAAATTTGGTAAAACATTTATCTTAAGGTGGAATGGTAGGTACAATCCATGTCAAAAGTATTTTCAAAACGAAAGTTTGCGAATTTTTGACTTTTTAGACTTTTTAAAGAGTTCTAAATTTTTTGTGTATCAGCTACAATAGCAATTAACAACTTCCGAATATTAATTAAACTATTTTAACAATTAACATTGTTTAAACAATTAGTACAGAAAATTTTAGTGAAATGCTTTCAAATTTTGAAATTATACGCATTGAACACTTATATGAATCATATAAAAAAAATTTAGGGAGATGGTATCTTTTTTTGTTTATGTATAGAACGTTTTACGAATTTCCCATAAGACACAATGTTACATTTTAAAAGTTTGGAAGTTCATAACTTCAAAATTATTTAGTGAATCATTCTCAAATTTGGCACAAGGATTTTTTAACCGTTTTCAAACAAGTCTACGAAATTTTAACTTGTTCTTACCATTTTAAAAATAGGGTCGATTCCTCCTTAAAATGCAAATTATTGAAAAAAATAATTTCTTAGTATAACAATGAGAAAAATCATTATTGAAATATTTTTATTTACAAATCTGAAAAAAATAAATAGTCGGATTCTTAGAAACCAATTTTAATCTCGGAAAAGCTCGAATGCATATGCATGAGTCCGGAATAAACAATAATTTGCAAGGGAAATGGTTCGCCCTTTGAGAAGCGTAGAGAAAAAAACTTGAAGAAGCGTTTCCGGTTGATCCTGATTTTTTATTCATCTTTCTTGTGGCAGTACGACGAGAGTCTCGAACAAAGAAGTGGCGCAAGTATCGAGGGGAATCAGGCCGAGAGCTTTTTTCGTCCTCGACGTATTCGGTCCGTGTGCGAAAAGACATTTTTCTTTTCTACGTGCACATTTTCCGTGCAACACCGCGTCGACATTTTTTTCTATAAAGATCTTTTGTGCGTTTCTCAAAAGTCCGATCCAGTTCTTTTTTTTCAGGATTTCACGTCCCTCAGTGCACGAGATTCATTTTTTTATATTTTATTGGAGAAACTCTCAAAAATAATGAGAAATAAATATTAAAAGCTTTTCGTTTTGTGAAGCTTTCGATTCATTGAATGTAACTATTGAATATTTTATTGTTCCATTTAAAACCCGCTTTCGTTGTAGAATATTCATTGCTTTTAAAATAAGGATTAAACGTTATTTTAATTTTCACAAAATAATACACAAATTTAAAAACATCTCTACTTTTACGATGAATTTCCAGTGAAATTATAACTTTTTGATTGCTATGCAATACCTGTTGTTGAAAAAACGAGCAAAGCCTAAAGTTTTTAATTTGTGTATATAAACTCGGTGTACGGGATGAGTACGTGCATCTAATGAAACGGTTGTGACTTGATGCCAAGAGATGGAAAAACCGATATCCAACTTCAAGCCGGGGTGCTGTGTGCATACTTTTAAATATACACTAAAATTAAATTTTTCGTATTTTTTCAATATTTATATTTGTAATACTTATCTTGTTCATGATTCCTTGCTTAAAAGTGCTGTCTACCAATGTATCGAGTTATAATAAATGGCTGACAAAGCGCAGAATGAGGAAAAATCTTTAACAGGTTGAAAATTGAGTACATATAGAATCGATATTAACAAATATATGCTTTCATCGACAGCCAGACTTTTTTGTGCACAATAAAATGCGATAGATAGAAATCTCTGGTAAACAAGTTTCTCTCGCTAGCTCAGCGGGTCTTTTATCTCGCGAAGCGGAACAATATCGAACCAAAGTTCCTCGCCGTTCAATTTATTTTTCTATATCGAACCCCGTTTCTGTGCCTGGTACTCATGCCTCACTCCGAACTGACATCCATACCTTACTTTCGTGCAACTTTTTTTCATCGCGATAAACGCTCTCTTTTTCAATGTAAATGTAAAAAATGCAGCTAATGGATTTTTAAAATGCAACGGAGAATGTCCTATTTTTTAATTTACATCTATTTCTGCGAACCATCAATGAATTCTTAAAAACAAAATAAAATATTTAATATAATTATTGTGTATTATATTTTCATATTACATTCATGATCTAGCTATGGATCACCAACATGAAAATATGAAGTAAAAAGGTAATAACAATAAGAGTGCATATTAATATTAAAACTCGTTAGAATAGGGTGAAAATGAGGAAAACAAAAATAACTCCGGTTCACGGATAATTAGAAAAAATTCCCTTTTCCACAAGTTTCCTCAGAAACGTGGTACGAAACGTTTATGGAGCTTTTGAAGATGACGTGTTCGTTTATAATGTTACCCTTTGAATAATTGACGACGGCGCCATGCACGCATTTCATGCTCCGGATTCTCGAGGGTGGACTTAACGTCTGGAGTTTCAATGCAAAAATTGAGTAACGTTCCATTAAACTCCTTTTTTCCGTCCCCCGTGGAAAATGTAACTTCTGTTCTTTCTTTTTTTTTAACTGTTAGAACCAGAGAGGCATAAGTTTTCGCAAGTCGAAGGAATTGAGGGCTCTTTCCGCAGACGATGTGCATGCGAAGAGAGAAAAAGAAATGGGAAAAAAGAAAAGAAGGTATATGCATGAAGAAAAAAAAGAGGGTTGGTTCAAGTGCGCCGTATTGTCTGGCGAGGCTCGAGTGCCAAGTTGTTGCAACTCTGTCCAACGATGGGAAAATAAAGTATTAAAATACGAAAAGAGAGAAAAAAAGCGACGTTGCGTATCTGGAACGCGACTGTAGCGCTAAATCGATATAAAGGGAAAATAATGGAACAATCGTCACGATTCGAATATTGCATTGACTTTGTCTCTTATGAATGTAAAATTTTTTTTCAGGAAATACGAAATTGTACTGCCAATATTTCATATAAAAGGTTTTATTGTTTCAATGATAAATTTATTTCATTTTTGCATTCAATAATGTAATTAGTATCATTGTTTTTCGATTGAACGAATCATGACAGTACACACAACGATTTTAATCAGCGAATTTTAGTCATCAGAGTTCTTCCAGTTGGATTTTTTTAATGAGCCCTGCGAGATTAAGTTTTTTTGATGACATCATGGGAAAAAATAGGAATATATTCTGAAGTTTTATTCTTGATAGAGATTATTTCATCTGGAAAGTTGGGCTTAGAACAAGCGAGATACGTTCTCGTGAATTTTCACGGGGATTGTAGTCCTAAAACGGTCCGAATCTCGAGTAAACTCGGTTTGATACTCGGGGGAGCGATTTAATGATTCGAATCCAAGCGTAATAGCAGCCTGAGAGTTTCAAAAGTTCAACGGAAGTGGGAGAAACTACCGGAAACCCGACGACTAACTCCGATAATTGAGGCTTCGGCTGTAGCAACGAACGTTTGATGGATGTTTTCAGTAAAACTTCTTCGAATTCGTTGAAAATTGATCCTTGAGTTACCGCTACTAATCCAATGCGGAAGAACCGTATACGCAATGAATTTCTGTATATTCCAAAAAAATAGAGGCATGTGTCATTTGACGCCATCTTTCCCAAATTCACTTTTCTATTGGAAATTTGTAATCGTTTCTAACTGCAATGAATTGTAATTGTATTGCATCCCTACTAATATTATAAATGTGAATGTCAGTTTGTTTGTTACGCTTTCACATGAAAACTACTGAACCGATCATCATGAAATTTTGTACACATATTCTCAAAGGTATTGGGAAGGATATAGGATACTTTTTATTTCAAAAAAAAGTAAAAAAAAATATTTTGTATATACACATTCTCATGTGTTAGAAATAGTTTGAAATATTTGGAAACATTTTTTAATATTTTTATCGTATTCGACCGTAAAGTTGTGATTTGTGGAAGTGAAACTAATCGGAAATTCGTCGCGTGATGTAGGACTGTGGTTATTAGATAATATTCTAATGTAGCTGAGAACTCCCGATCACGTACAGAAGTCCATAGAGATAGGAGGGGCTTGTGTACGCAGAGCATTAACTCGATCTCGACGCCAATCCAACAAGTCTTCGCAATCTCCATGGAGGAACTGAATCCGATAATCCTCCTGGAGTGTCGACACCTGACACTTTCATATCCATCGAGATATACAAGTAAATCAGGAGAAAACCTTGCTTCATTATTTGGATCAACATAATATTACCATAAAGAAATATTTCACGTCAAATTAAATTTTCAACAATCATTTATTTATTAAAAGGACAGATATTAATATAATTTCTTCGCTCTGTAATTAAATCGTTGCATGAAAGCAATAATTTAAGGTAGTATGTCCAATGAGTGCGAGATAGACAAGTAGAAATGGATCCACATTTTTCTTCGAAAATCTGAATATTTTGGAAAAAGCAATACAGTCGATTCTCTCTTGCAGCAACTTCCCGTTTACGGCAACTTTTAATTCTGCCTAAAAGCAACTTTTTAATCCCTACTCTGATCCGTGCCGCGACTGTTTGACGCATGCGTCTGCCCATGTACTACCAGTGGGGCTGCAGGGATGTCAAAAGTGGGGGTGGAGGAGAAGTTGCCCATAGCAAGAGTCACCATTCCCAATAAGTTGCCATAAGAGAGAGTCGACTGTATTTAATCCCTACTCTTACCCATGCCCTGACTGTTTGACACATGCGTCTTCCCATGTACCGCCGGTGGGGCTGCAGAGGTGTTGGAAACTTGCCATAAGAGAGAGTCAACTGTATTTAATCCCTACGCATGCGTCTTCCCATGTACCGCCGGTGGGGCTGCAGAGATATTGGGAGATTGCCTGTAGCGAGAGTCACTACCCCCGATGGGTTGTCACAAGAGAGAGTCGACTGTAGTTACACGTTTTTGTCTGTTGAAACGAGAGCAACGTCTAATTCTTTTATTTCGCCGAAAATTCTATCGTTTCAGAGAAAAATGTGCAGTGGGATTTTTACTGATCGAATCCCCTAAGGTAGTTCGGTCGGTTTTTTGTTTTCGCAGGATTTCGTTACAATTTTTTACAAATACTCTTCGATATGACCTGCATATGGGTGCCGAATTTTAAAAAGTTTCACCACGTAGATATCGAGTTATTGTTACAAATTAGAATTTGCAGTTCTCTCTCATAACAGAACAAGTTAAATATTACGATTTTTAATCCTAAATATCTTGACTTCTAAATGGTGAAACGTATTGAAATGTTGCATGGCTCTTTTTAGTACTCCGAAGACGTTTCATTTAGTTTTAAAAACAATGTAAGATTTTTCCTCATGATCTTCTTAAACGTACGTAGCAATTAAAGATCATGGTAAGTGTTCTTGATTTTGGAGTATGTTGTTCTTGAATCAATTTGCAACAACTTTTCATGATCAAAAGCTCAAAATCCACATGCTAAAAAGATTTCAAGTATCACGTTGAAGGTACTCTAAACACTTATGTAAATAAAAAATAATAATAATTCATAAGAATCAACAGAGATACGCTGTCTGACCGGTCGTTTGCCTTTTTCACTGAATTAAAAAGAATAGAAAGTTACGACAAAATCGACGCACGTCCGAGAGAGCTTCATGGTTTCTTAAAAACTTAATAATTCAGAGAACGGTGGAAGCATATTTATTTAACGCGCATGCGAGGGATTGCGTGTATGCGGCTAAATGATGTTCAGGAGATAAGCCGCTCTGCCTTTTTCTTAGAAATCGTTCCCTCGGTGTACTTTTTTCCTCCCTTCTTCGAGCTTTTTCTTACTCTCGTTTTCCTTCTCCTTCCACCTCGATATTTTCCCTTCTCTCGTTTTCTTACCCTTCGCGAATTATATCCTCTCCCTGTTTTCCATATTGACACGCAACTCGCGTGCACTTTCAAGCCGCTCTTGCATTTTTTATCATCAACCGTTATTATACATATACATATGTAAGTTTTTGTTTCGTGCATTCGATTGATATTGTGTCCAGGAAAAATGTGCTGCACGAGCAAGAGAAAGCGAAAAGCGGCTGAACAAAGTAAAAAGATTAAAAAGTGATTTTTTTCCTTTTCTCTCCTCTCTTCGTATATTTCACCCTGTAAAGAAGTTGATACAAGTCCTAGGAGGGCGATCAAGTACCAACCGGCCTCAGGGAAATCTTGAGCTTTAATAACATGGAACGTCGCCGACCGTCCGGCGTGGACGTGTCATTTTTCTTTCACGATGAAAACTCGGCCAACGTCGACAATGTATACACCACTTTTGAATTGTAAATAGATATACAAGACGCCAGGGGTTTATCGCTTTGATGTTTCGTGGAACGTTTGTAAACAAAAGTCGGAAGTGGAAGCTCAATTTTGGTCACATAAAATAACTGAAGAAATATTTGACAAAGTGATGTGAAAATTTAAGTTCAGTTGAATTGGATGTTTGAGTACTGGAGTTACGTCGCACGTATCCGGAAACAGTAACAAGTAGATAATAGTGCGTATACACCGAAAAAAAATTCGTTGTGGCTGCTTTTAATTAAAGGCGAAAGATCTCTGTTCTACGTATTTTGTTGCTGGATATTATTAGTTTTCAGGCGTTTCGGATACTTAGAATAATACATGAAAATCAACAAGTAAAAAAAATATCAAAAAATGTTGGCGCAGATTCCACAATTAAAAATTGGTGTGTATGGGTCATTTTAATTGGTAGATGAAGAGTTTCTAATTAATAAACAAATTTGATTGTCATTCACACGGTTTATTATATATGTACTGTAACGCGGCATTTGCGCGTTTGTAAGCAGCTCTCCCTCTCTCAACGTAGCCGACGGTCAGTCGAGGCGAGTCGAAATGCGAGGATTTTCGCGGCGAGTCCAGCGTCAGGGCCAAAAATTGTTTAGAATTGTTATTAATTTCCTTTGAAAATTGTTTGTTCGAGGAAAAGCCGAAAAGAGGCTGGAGAGAGCCGTGAGAAAGATTCAGGAGATCGGGGGCGAGAGGTCGCCCCGAGAGACGATGCTCATGGCGAGTGATCGATAGGGCGATCGAAGTTCGCGCTCCGATTCCGAGATTGAGGAATTCTACGTGGGGGGTCACCAGCGGCCGGACAATCAACGCTGGGCCATCCCCCACTCCACGGTTCACCGGCGGCTCGCGTAATGAGACGCGAGCGAGTTTTCGGTAGTCTTAGACTGACCGTCAAAACGAAAATTGTAGAAATCGATTAGCGAAATTAACGAAAAGAAT
>JAPYYX010003731.1:0-10644 GCA_030522605.1 Cremastinae sp. B BG-2022a | reverse complement strand
GTCAATAAACGCACTTACTACTACTACTAATCCAAAATGAGAAATTATTTTTCAAAAAAAAAAAATGAATAAAGATTTGTGCAAGTGAGAGGAAAGTGGAAAATAGTTTGTGTCACGAGGAATGATCGGCGCCTTATTTCCCAGAGCACCGGTGCCAATTATCCTCATCTCGTTAATTCTTTCCCGCTCGTATAGGTGAGCGTCCGCTCGAATTCTCGCCCGGAAATCTCTACTACGCTGGCGCACCTGCATCGGGCGCCCGCTAAATACCGATAAAAAAACATCCATTAAAATTGAAACTAATGACGAGGAAAATTAAATCCATCCTCGTGGAGGAGATTTTTATTGGCTAATCCCGTCAGACCGGAACCTCTTTGAGATCTCATTTTATTTGCCATATTTCGGATAATACGCTCTAAAAACTTTTTTCAGTGCTGAATCAATACTTTACATTCCATATGGAAAACCTGTTGATGAAACATTGAAGAAAAAAAATTTTAAATAATATTTTTATCAAAAAAAAATTCCTTCTGTTATTATTTATGATTAATATTAAAAATAATATGATAAATTATCAATAAAAAAATAAAATAAACAAATATCTGTTAAAATTTTTTGCCAACATCCAAAATAAATTAAAACAGTCTTAAAGTAGACCCTTCAGTCAAGCGAGGATTAATGTAATCGGCGCAGGAGCAGAAAAATTCTAGCGAGCTCAAAAAAAAATAAAAAGGACCAACGGATAAGTTTGGGATAGACGATGTATCGGAGCGAGTAGGCGAAAGGGTATTCGTGCATGTGCCGAATGTATGAGGTCTCGAGGCTCGGTGTGTACTAGACATACGCAGAGTTCAATGCTCTCGAAACTTGGGAAAATACTTGTCGGAATACTCCCGAGGAAAGGAAGAAAAGCCTAATGATAAGAGGATTTAACAACAAGAGCCGAAGATTTGAGCGAACGGAGTACATACGAGAAGGAGTTTGCTTCTTTCATTACGCCCATGCAAACGCATTTTCCAAAGATTCGTAAAATCCTCTGACAAGCTTCGATACTTATCTGATTAATGATACAAAAAAACACAATAAACATTATCATTGAAAAAATTTTACTTCAATATCTAAAAACTTTTTTTATTAACAAAATAAATTTAGCTTTTATTTTACTAAATATTTACTAAAAAAAATATCAATATTTTAAAATAAACGCATCAGTATACGTTAGAGTTTCAAGTTTGCGACATTAATAACACAATAACACAATAACAATAACACAAAAAACACAATAAACATTATCATTGAAAAAGTTTTAATTCAATGTCTAAAAAAAGTATTTTTTTATTAACAAAATAAATTTAGCTTTTATTTTACTAAAATTTTACTTAAAAAAATATCAATATATTAAAATAAACGCATCAGTATACGTTAGAGTTTCAAGTTTGCGACATTAATCACTTATTTCAAAAAAAAAAATCTGAAAATTTGTGTTTTTCAGGCTTTGCAATCTCATTTTCTACAGTATTCGGCAACTTTTAAGCTGACTGCTGTAAATATATGTGTATATGGCGATGGTATATAAACGACACACTGTGTACACGAATGTCGAGAGTAACGATAAGAGAGTTTTGAAACAACTTTGGTTCGTATAAAAAACTTTGACTCGAACGAAAAAAAAAAAAAGCTTCAAGATTGAAAGTAGTTAATCTTTATCTTCGTCAAGCACGAGCATTCATAAGAACGATAAAAAATGTAAGATGAATAATTTTCGTCCGCTTTGACGTTCGATTACTCGAAAATTGATGGAATGCGTCTTAGCGAATTTAACGTCAGGTCCGCGGAAATGCCTCGCAGAGTATGAAAATACGAGGATTCGTATGCACAAAGCTTGGGAAATAATTTTCTAAATATTCATAGGAGCCTTTGCCGTAAGGCCGAACGAGCTTCGAAAGAGCTGAATATATCTGTGAACGAAATGAACGGGTGTGGCTACGTCCTTCTCGGATGATGACATTAATATTTCATTCCGTACATCTTGAGGTTACTTGGCACGCTCGGGGAATAGCAACTCCACCGTGGAACGAAACTACTTCCCCCTCCTAGACGCGCCCTCCGACACGACGACCCGATCCTTTTTTCCCTCTTTTCTTTCACCTCGGCTGAACTCTCCAGCATTTCCGATCATACCGCCGTGATTGACTATTGGCTATTTGGCTATACCTTGATCTCCGGCTTCCTCTCATTTTTATCGAGTTCGTGTGTATTTTTCCAAATAATTGCTCATTCGAGATCAATTTTCATTCCAACTTTTTTATTTTATTTATCCTCGGTCGTCTGGGGGTCGTTTTATTGTGGTTCGAGTTGAAGCTATTTCAGTACATCAAATTACGATGGAGTAATTTTTTCAAATGTGCAATTCATGGTCAGAGCTTAATTTTTTACGTCTCGGAAATTACGTGCAGATTAATTTGAAAGTGATGGATTTTTTAATAAAATTAAACTTAGATGATGAAAAAAATATATTACATTTATTTTGGAGAGATTTATATATTGAGAAAATTTTGTTTTTCTTCAATTTTTGTTTATATTTCTAATTGTATAGTTATGTCGCTGTATTTTTGATTTGAATGCCAATATTTGGTTTTTTAATGACTTCTAAAATTTTTTATTGTTCGTTCTCAGTTTTTTTATATCCTACAATTGTATCGTTAAGCTTGTAATAACTTTTTTAATAGAAGTAAATTTTTATTGAAAAATATACTATATTCAATTTTTGAGAGTACTGTGTATTGAGAAAATTTTGTTTTTCTTTAATTTTTACTTTTATCCATCATAATCATGTAGTTATTTCATTTTATTTTCATTTCATTATGAGAAAGCGTGCAACCCCTTGGAAGAATTATTATTTCGTTTTCTCGAAGATATTCTTCTCGCTGCCTCGAACTTTCTCGTCGATCTTCAATGAGGAATGACATTACTTATTCGCCGAGCGCAACTTTACTCCGAGAATAATTTATAACCGCTCGCGACGTGAGAGATAGACGAGATAAATAAAAAACGATAGAAACGATATACGAGTGCGTGGGTGATTTTTTTCACATTTCCTGAAATGAAAGAGAAAATTTATGTGAAAAAAAAATTTTACCCAGCAGCATTGATGTGTGACAATGATAATAAAAATTATTGCACCAAAAATTAAAAAATTGTAACACAATTAAAATTTTTTACGATTCTATCTAAAAAAAATATTTTTTTTCCTTCCATTCAACGAGGGAAAAAAACTGCAACACGGTGAAGGTGGAAAGAAAATTTTACAATAGACGAAGCGTCGAATTTTTTCTCTCATTTCATTTTGACGAGCGGTTCATTGTATCGGGGGGGAAAAACCCTTGACGGTGCGCTTTCCATTGCCGTCAGGAACGCGAACGTCTCTCGCCTCCGCAGGCTCCGTCGAGCTCCGCTCCCGTGTATAACAAAGCTAGCCCTTTTATCATTTTTTTCGCCACTTTAATATATTTATCGCAAGCCGCAAATATTGCAGAAGCTTGAATTATTCAGAATTCGGAGATAAGAGAATTTTCGTCGAGCGGGGGAAAACAAACGAGACGACGAAGGAAAAAAAAAGTCTGCTGAGAAATAAAATATATTCTTGGAATACATTGACGGTAATCTGAGCTTTGGTTTTCCCCGCGTTATTCCGATCTCTCAAACGTATTTCACGACGAGATTCGACTGACACGAGATTCGACTCCAAACAAAGGTCCGTAATCGCGGTCGCGAAAGCGTAAAAGAAGGAATTACCCAAAAGGGACGAGAGAGACGAAATGAAAATTCAAAGAATCGCGAATTTGGTAAAAATATATTCTTTCGATGAAATTTTAATTGTATTTTTATTTAAATTTGTATTTACATGTAAAAGTGTAAAACTTCAATATTACACAAAAAAAATCTTCCATATTTTCAATTCAATAGTAACTTTTTTATATTTAAAATTTTGTTTTTACCATCAAAAATCTTTTAAAATATTTCATTAATTTTTTTTTCTCTGCAAAAAACATTTTTCCAGTAAAAAAATGAAAAATGTTGCTCATACAAATACAACGAAGAAGTATGAAAAAAAATTAAAAAATATAAGCTGTAGTGTAAAAAATGTACATAATCGTACGATAAGGCTGAAAAGTTGAGCTTTAAAATTTTTGTTTACTTAGGAAAAATCGGCGCTTTTTTCACTGAAAGAGAAAAATTTATATTTCCTGTATGTCAAATCGATATTCAATATTTTATATTCGCGTTGAAACAGGAATTTCATCGTGGTTTGAAACATTGAAGAGAAATCAAAAGAATAAGAGAGGGGAACGATCGTGTCATATTTTCGAGAGGTTTGAACGATCGTGAGCCTGAGATAAAGAGGGGATAAAGAGGCCGGCTCGAAATAAAGAAAAATAGAAGCCTCCAAGATTTTGATGAGCCTCTAACGTTCGTATAGCATTAAAGCTCCGATGACTCGGCCATGAAAATGGGGAAAAAACAGGACTAAGCCCGACAGGACTACTGTCATCTCTTTTTCCTCTTAGATATTCATGAGATTTACTTTCGGTAACGACTTAAACAACGAGGGAGAATTCTTTGATCCTCGGATGCGTACGTGACTTCCGAATCCGACTTCCTACCATTTTTCTCTTTTTTTAAACGAAGGAACAAATCCAAGATCGTATATAATGCACGACATTTACTCAATTTTTTTCATTTTTAATGTAAAAGAGTTGAAATTCTTGTTTTTCGTAAACGTTGAGTATAATGCCCCTAACTCCGGCCGGAATCCCAAATTCGAGATTTTGAATCTCTCGAAATTGCAAATTTTGATTTTAAATATCTTTATGGGGTGGGGCTACACGACATGGGGGAACTCTTTACATTATACCCCCCACAACAATTTTAGTTATAAAAAATCGAGTTAAAAAATCTATCAAAAAAACTCTGTAGCGAAGCGAATTCTTATTTCAGGAAAAAATGTTCTTGAAAAAAGTTAGAGTTACAAAAGTGCTCTCTTTTAAAATGCTAGGCTGCTGAATAAAAAAATTACGGAGTAAAATGTTTGTTTTTCGTAAACATTGAGTATAATGCCCCTAACTCCGGCCGGAATCCCAAATTCGAGATTTTGAATCTCTCGAAATTGCAAATTTTGATTTTCAATATCTTTATGGGGCGGGGCTATACGACATGGGGGAGCTCTTTCCATTATACCCCCCACAACAATTTTAGTTATAAAAAATTGAGTTAAAAAATCTATCAAAAAACTCTGTAGCGAAGCGAATTCTTACTTCAGGAAAAAATGTTCTTGAAAAAAGTTAGAGTTGCAAAAGTGCTCCCTTTTAAAATGCTAGGCTGCTGAATAAAAAAATTACGGAGTAAAAACATGGAGCAGAAATTTAATGGAAAAAGTATTACAGGAGCAGCAAATTTTTAAGAGAGGACTCAAAATTTGCTGAGAGGGAAAAAGTGCATTCGATAAAGAGAGAGAAGAAAAAAAGAAGAGAATATAGAATGGAATGCATGAATTTCAATTAGTAATGCGGTAAAGTTAATTAGCGGAGCTTAATTCCCAGTTTCCAGGCTCATACAAACATCTCGTTTCTTCTCTCTTTACCGAGCTCCGTCTATACTCCTCGACGAACTAAATGGAAATCGTGTCGGTTGTTATAATATTAACTAATGCTTATATACATATAAATGTTTATTTTCAAATTATGACATGCTCATTATTATGCATATGGAGATTAAAGTCTATCGTGTAAATATGTATGTAAATAGTGGATGTAAAAGTACAACAATGTCAATGCCGGATATTAAATTAATCGTTCGAAAATTTCACGCAAATATTCATTTCTTATACAACATTTGAATTCAACTGCTGTTGTTTGTTTTGAAAATGTTACGACGTTGATTCCGACGCAGTCAACTATAAAATAAAAGATAGATCAAGATAAAACTAAAAACAATTTATATTGAAATGCATATAAAGTCTAAAAACAAGTTAAAAAACTCACAAATTTGACCCTCCAATCTTTGACCGGCTCTAAAACTCGGCCTTCTGTATTCAAGTTCCATTGCAGTGAAGCTGGCCGATTTTAGGACAAGGTGGCCGACTATAGGGGCTTTTACCACATTTTGGTTAAAAATCTTGAAAAATGAGTGTATCAAAAAATAATGCAGCCCAATGTTTTTTCGTGATTTCCTTTCTCACTCGCTTTTTAAGAGGAAAATACAGAGACACTGGAATAACGAGGATTTGAACATATGAGCAACAAATTAGGACAGTTCTTTATTATCGTACGCATCCCGAGTACGCGACGAAAAAAAATGTTTAATTCTCGTATTTTCGCGTTGTCCGGTCTCGTCCTCTTTGTTCGCGAAATCCAGCTGGGAAATTGTGGAAAAATACGGGCGCATTGTGAAAAAAAGGGAAAAAGGTGGAGAGAGAGAGAGAGAGAATAAAAAAGATAAGAGAGAGTTTATAGTTCGAGGCTCGTTACGTTTTTCTCTGTTTGTTTATTCCATTTCTTGCGTTGGCAAATAACATTGTGTATTAAAAAAGAATTTTTCATTTGTGTTCTTGCAGATGAAATTTCAATAAAGGAGAAAAAAATCGGCGTGGCTGTAATACGTTTACAAGAGGAAAAGGGAGAAAGGAAGCGACTGTCACAGAGAAAGAGAAAAGGTTGAGGTGGGGCCAGGAGGAAAACGTATCGATCGGAAAACTGCTGGTGAGTACGGAAAATCAGTAGCCCACTTATACGATCTCTGTCTGCTCGTAAACGTACTTTTCTTCTGTGCACAGACTTTTTGTATTTTTAGCCTGTCGCTGAACGAAAAAACAAAAAATTTGTGAAGTACTAAAATCTTAACTAAATTCAAGTTTATTTTAACTAATTCAAAGTTTAGTAATAAAAATCATATTTAAAATAAGTAACTTTTTGTATACTAGTAGTCGAAAAGTAGTGGCAAACTAAATTTCAGCTAATTTCAACTAATTCTAAGTTTAGTTCTTAGAAATACTATTTAGTAAAAGTGTTTCCATCTGCAATTAGCCGAAAGAAGTAAAAGATTTAATTTAAGATCATCCTAACTAATTCAATCTTCAGTTTTAAAAATAGTGTTTAGTGTTAAAGTAAATATCTTTCCGTTTACTAACCAGTGAATAGTGATAATCGTACTCACGTTTTAAAATAAATGAAAATAAAATTTGACTCTGTAAGTCGGATTAGGATTCTTCAGGTGCTTACTTGAAGGAGAAAAAATTCATTTAGCTCTGCTAAGATCTGATTTTTGGAGTAAAAATGTTCTTTTGAGGAGATAAAACGTAAAATTAAACTATTTGCTTCTTACTAAAATTATATTTTCTTTCCATACTGTATAATGGCGATAAAAATTAGTTATTAGCGATTTTCACGATGTTTGTTTAGTGTTCGTTGGTATCAGTCATTTTTCATGCGTTCCTTAAACAGGGACTAATAAATTACAGCTAAATAGATCTATTTTACAATAATGTTACAAAATGAAATAATACAAATCGGATATAAATATTTTAAAATAAAAACCGAAAAAAGATATAAATTGGATGCAGGTAAGACAAAAAGTTTGGCAGATATTGAAGGTATATGAAGGAAGAGGGTAGCTGGTGGATGAAAGCGGCAAGTTGAGAGCTCGTTTGCAGAGCCACCCCTTAAAATCCTCCACCCTTCAAAAGCCGAGGAGAAGCAAATACTTTATTCAAATATAGAGAAGAAGCAAGAGGAACAATTTTTTTTTCTCTCATCGCGATGTCAACCTTCAGAAGTTGGATATTGATTTTCCTTTTTTTTCAATCGCTTCGATGTCAAAGTTTTTAAATATCATCGTTGAGTCTCGCGTGCATCCTATAGAGTCGAATACATCAATTTTATTAAATTTTCTAAAATTTCTAATATAGAATAAAAAATTATTTATCAAAAAGTACACTGAAAAAAATGTGGCGATTTCCAATGAAATATTAGTTGGTTCAATCAATATTTCGTTGGATCTATTAAATATGGACAAATCAATTGAATATTTCATTGGAAATGGCCATCTTTTTTTTCAGTGTAAAAACAATATAGATTTAATCTTTATTGTTAATTAGGTTGGATACACAGTCACTCATACGTAGTGATAAAATGATAGGAAATTGAAAAATTGTAAGAATTTAATGAAATTTGATGACCACGTTATCCAGGATCGATCATGAACAGCCAATTTTTATCCGATTTTTCTCCTGCCAGATTTTCGAGTAATTCAATTTCGAAATTTACGTATATAAGCATAACGTTTACATAAATATATGGGTACACTCTACATGTATGAGAATCCATTTTTAGTAATGAATAATTTGCGAACTACACAGAAAAAAAATCTGAAAAAGTTTGTATCGTCATATTTCCGGCTGATGAACGCAATCACCAATGTTCCTCGAATTTTTAACACTTCAATTTCGATAACGAACCACCTTAAATTAAATTCAGTGTTAATTAAATCATTTCAAGTACGATATTTGACCAGATTGAATAGTTAAAATATCGATTTAAAATCCAATGTTGATCAAACCTTTTCGACTAACTACGATGTTTGAAGGGATTTGTATAAAAAAGAGTAAATGTTTCGGGCGCTGGAGAAACGTCAGCTGTGCAGGAATCGAAAAAAATCGCGCAGTAAAAAAGAGATCAAAGTGTTGGGATGTGTTTGCGTTGAACGGTTTCGTTTGTCGAAAGCTAATATGCTCTGAACATTGGCTTCTTCTTCTGCTCCAACGCCTTGTTTTGTTCTAACGAGGGAGAAGGCACGAATTTCCGTCGAGCTTAAATCCGTTTTTTCGACCCCTTAGAGCTCGCTCCGATTCTCAGCCACGCGCGCCAATTTTCTCAAACTATTTTAATAAAATCCGCGCTGCGGCTGACCGCTGGAGTTTGCGCGAGCTCGAGAGTTGGCACGGACCCTCTTTTTTTCATCCTTATTCTCCATATCCGCACGTCAGCTTTCGGACATGAAAGAGATACTTTTTCCGCACTTTTGAGCTAAAGCTTTTTTTCAGGCCAAACCATCTTTTTCATGCGCTTCCTCATTGTTATCATTATTATCAAAAAGTGCTATACTTCACTTTTATACTACAGAAAGTTAACAAGTTATAACAATTGTATGCAACCGATCGATATTTCTCGATGAAATTCTATTTGCATAGTTGTTTCGAAGTCACGAAATTTTTTGACTCTCTTATGCTTATCATTATCAAATATTTTTACAATTATTCACAGAACAATAAAAACGAATCATGTACTGCAAATATTTAATAACAATGATTTTCTTTTTCAAATAAAATTTTCTCTCACATTTGTTTTTATCCATAGTTGTAATATTTCATAGTTGAATGCTCGTCATAGTAATTTATTTTAAAAATTTGCATTTGAGCTGAAAATTTAATGTTGATAGTCAACTCCAACGACTTTGAAAAATTTGGAGTCTTACAATTTTGTCATTTTTTAAAACTTTTTCTTGAAATGTATCGTTTTTTATAGCCTCAAGTATTCTCTTTAAATTTTTTTTTGCAAAAAATTGTTTCCCTTTGGTAAAACTTTGTTTCATGATGAAAGAAAACTTCTCACCAAAATTCATCCAAATCGGAAGGGGTCGATTCCAACCATTTGTCGATATGATACGGAATGACCCTAATATGTTTAATGTTGAAGATTCGAAGTTTCGAGTACTTGTTTCGTCCTTTCTGTGCTTCCTGAAATTTTGTCTGGCCGAATTTCCCGATGGATTTAGAAAGAGCGAGAAAGAGAGAATAATCGCGCGTCCCTTGGCTCATGTGCACGCGACATTTCGAGGGAAAAGATCCAACGAATATGCGCGACGTATCTTTAATCTGGCTGCTTTTGGCTATTCGCGCGTTTGTATTAAACGCTCTCTGGGGATCCGGCGCTTTTTATCCATTCGTACATTTGTCCGTCCGTCCGTCTGTCCTACCGCGCCGCTGGTCTTTGGAAAGTTGAGCTATTTGCATAAACACGGCAAAGGAGCGAGCGCCCGGACACACCGGCTGCATGTATGTACCGACTAAAAGTGTCAGAAGCAGACTGAGACGAGTCTCCTTTCCTCATGCAATATGTATCATGCAACACGCAACAGCTAAGCCCTTCTCTCGCTTTTCAACGCATCCCCGGTCTCGCTTCCTATTCTTCTTGGACAAAATGCACGTTTATTGCGGTCCCGCGATTTTTCCCCTCTTATTTCCTCATTTCAGCTTATCACTGTAACATTCAAGATTTTTTTTTCATAGTTCAATTTTACGGTCCTTGTCAGTAATTTTTTATGTTACATTTTATACCAATGGTTATTATATTATTGATTGGGGTATAGAACGAAAAGTATATAGGGGAGGGGAGCGCAAAATGGGGTACCCCAAAAATTTGGTGAAAATTTACAATATTTCAAATTTTTTGATAAAATTTAATATCAAATAGTCTTTTATTTGCTAAGAAGATTATATTTGGTGATTTAAAAACACGTTTAAACAAAAACTAAAGCGAAAAATCAATTAACATAGCAGATCGAAAAAGAACATTTTCTTTGGTAATGAAA
>JAPYYX010003726.1:0-10230 GCA_030522605.1 Cremastinae sp. B BG-2022a | reverse complement strand
GCGGTCACCCATCCAAGTATTGGCCGCGCCTAATGCAGCTTAACTTGTGGGACCGCCGAAACTCCACATCGACCACGGGCCTACGACTGTCGGTAAATTATGATATATTACAATGTGAAAACGGCATACTATACATATAATATATATGTACACATAACACGGAAAACTTTACGAAAGACCAAACGTTAGATGAACAAGTGTGTTTAAACTTTGAGTAGTCTGATGATGAGGAAATGATCTACAATTTATATAAAAAATGTGATATACCTATGAATACGGCAAGGAAAATTTATTTTTAGTTTATGCTTACGTGATCTTGGCAATGAAACAATCGAAAAATTTTACATATATAATAATAAGTATAAAATTTATCGAAGAGTTAAGGAAAAACTGTGAAAATATTTCACCTGTGTTTGCCAAATAAAAAGGGGACCAAAAATTAATTTATCCAGTCTTGATTATTCGACGTATCAAAGATGTTCCGTTACATTGTGTTTATAACGTTTCTCGCTTATATAAACTGCACGGTATGAAAAATGTCTCTAACTAACATAATTTTACACTAAAATATTTTTTTCATAAAAAAAATTAAAATTGTAACATAAAAAATAATTTCTTTTGCTATGCATAGAACAAATAAAAAAACTGCTTCCATAATGAGATATCTTAAAATCAAAATTAACACAAAAAATATAACGCGTATGTCGTCATTATTTAATTTTTTATCAATTTGTCTACTTTTTTTTCCAGGCTGAACACATATTGCCTGTGCACCGAGAATGTCTCGAAAAGGTTGGACTTGACACTAAGGTGTTCAACTGGACCGATATCGATGAATTCTATTCTTTTGTCGGGTCCGATAAGTCAGTCGATTACGCTGAGTGCATCACGCGAAAAAGCGGACTGGTGAGTAATTCATTTAATTTTAATTAAAAATATAATCATAAACTTAAAAATTACATCAAACTTCAATTTTTAATTTCTTCTAAAATAAATTCAAAAATATAGATATAATTTATTTATTACTCAAATGTTAAATTATTGAACGTTTACGTTTGCACCATTAAATTAATTTCATTCTTATTATAAAGCTGAATGAAAACGGAAAGATAAATATGGAAAACCTGAAACAAGCTATACGCAACTATCCATTGAATAGTGAAGTCATTATCGATCGCATGTTAATGATACTTAGTCCAGGTGAGTGAAAATGCCAGATTAAATATTTTTTCATAAAATATCCGTAATTTTGAGAATTTTTTTTTTTTTTGCAGAGAATATACATTTCCCAACTGGTTTTCTGTCGTATCCCTCCGAAATCAAAGTACTGACAGTCGGCTTAATCGATCAGGTATACACTAAATATAAATATTTCCAATAATTATTATAAATACAATATTAAATAATATACCATCAATAATAATAATAAATGCGGAAACAAAATAAAATATAAAAAGCAAAAATATTAAAAAATGTTGGGAAGTAAATTCGAATGATGAGATTTTTAAAGATAATTAGTGGAAAAGCCTCGAAGAACTTTTTGATCAGACGTGCTCTTCAATGCTAGTTCTGGTGACAATAATTATTTATCAATTAATTTTAGGAATTGCTCAGTGCTTTTCGAAAGGAAAAAAAAATTTCCAAATACTTTTGGTTTTAGAAATTTTTTATGAGTCTACTATTCGAGTTATTTTATCTTATGCAAAATTTATCATATTCCAGTTACTGCTCTACTACAGAAAATTGGGAATGGACTCTCCGAGGGCGAAAGCATTATACACCGAAGAGGAAAACGCAAGACATGCATTGTATGTATTTTATTCAATTATACTCTGGAATCTGGAACCTGAATACGAATTTTTTTAAAAATTCAAACGTACAATTAATGTATTCCGTTATAAGAGAGTCTCGAAAAAATTACCAGTATTTTTGAGGAATGATATCTATGAAATTCTTTATTAAAAAATAAAGTGTATATACTTATCACCAAAACAAAAATAATAATTTATGATACATAAAAAATATTAAAAAACTACCAATTTTATATTAACATGTAAAAAACACAATTTTTTTGAAAATATATTAATCTACCTACCAAACATTAATTTATTTTAGATTTTTTTAGTTAGAAAAACCATTTTGACTTGTTATTTTTAAATTTAGTAATAAAAACATTTTTTTCGTTGTCAATGTAATTGTGACTAAAATAAGTAAGATTAAAAATTGAAATAATTTATAATCATTTAAATAAAATATAAAATAATGTAAAAAAAATATGAAAAAAGATATTTCAAATATTCGGCGTGCACTTATTACGGGGCATAAAAATACGATGGTGGCCATGGTTCCCGCGCCACTTCTCACCCACATCCTCTTATAATTCTCGATGTAGGTACACACGAGCTACACGTAAAATGTACTTCCACATCCCCACACGCACGAATCGTAAAATGACTCACAAGTTCCTCCTCATGATTTCTCTGTCAATCCCAAAAGTTGACTCGACCTCGGGATTTAAATTAAAGCTGCCAGGCACCTTGACTTCCGGGAGAATGGTCTAATTCAGCATGAAAGATAAAGCACGAAATGACTGCCGGTGACCCTGACTTATCCCTTGGAAAAAAACGAATTTTCCCAAATTGCGGAAATATTTCAACACAATCTACGGAAAAATCTCGATTTATCCTGTTACATCGAGAATAACTATGAATTTCTTCCCCTTCGACGATTCTTGAGCTAAAGGTTAAAAAATAAAAAATAGTAAAATTTTCTTCCAAATTCATAGATCCACGTTTTCGAGATCCAGGGATAAATCTTTCTGGTTGATCTTTGAAGAAATCTAAATTCATTCTCCCATCGAGAATATATAATATTCCCCAAAAGATCAGTTATCAATATAATAAAATATCAATGTCAAAAAAATGATTAAAAATGAAAAAAAAAATTAAATAAATTTTTTCCAAATTGACATGCGTGTATTTTCAAGATTCAGGAATAATTTATAATTAATCACGGACGAAATCCACTGTCTAATCACGAATAATGACGATTTCTTCTTTCAATAAAAATCCCTTCAACGATTCTCGAGCTAAAATCTAAAAAATCTAAATACAAAGAAAAAGTGAAAATTTTTTTACGACACAAGTGTATTATATTATTGGAAAAAAGAAATAAACGCGGCGATCTCGTACTAGTGCGTCGGTGGAAGAGTTTCGCAGCCCCTTTTAGCGAGAATACATATTACATGGTTTGTGACCATAAGCGCTGTCTCATACATAGCTCATCGTAGCCAGAACGGATGCGGGGACAGATCGGTGTCACGTGAACCCTCCGGATATACCAGCTTCCTAGTCTTGCTCACCTACATTATCATCGCGATCCCGACCCACTGGGCGACGTTGCTTCCTCATCAGTTGTCGAAATGGAAATAATAATGGCGCACTAGAATTTTTAATCCGGCTGTCTTTGACGGTTGAAATTCCTCAGGTGAGTGCATCTGCACTGACATATCGCGCCCTCGATGAGAATTCCAATCACATAATCCTTCCCGGATTCATAAACATTTACCACAGCGGTATATTTCGCCGAGGTAAATGAAACTGCTGGATAAAATGAAAAAAAAGCGCTCCGGAACGTATTTTTACTTGAACGATGAGGGGAGCAAAAAACACGAGAATCTCGAATGTAACAACTGTTGAATGTCTCCAGCCCCGGAAGGGAGAGCTCAAAGAAATTCAAAATGAACAATGATTCGCCATATTCCGCTTCTTGAAAGAAAAAAAAATCTCTCGGATACAAGCTCTGAGCGGTACTAAAAAAATCATGAAAAATTGGAGCAGATAAAAAGAGACAGGGAAGAAGGAGGGAGCGAGATTTCAGCGAGGGTTGCGCGTGTCCTCGCGATATATCGTACATAAAAAAGAACCCAAACGGTGGAGGATGAGAAAAAAAAGGTCCACGGAATCTGTGATGTCACGTTCGAAATTGAAGAACAAAAATTTCGGTATTATTCAAAAGAATGCGATGACGACCGCAGGGCTTTTGAACACCTTTCGGGGTGATTTTTTTACCCATAAGGGTGCGAGAGGGACGAATGCAAAATAGATTTATTATTCTTCAGATTTTTAATAGTTTGGTAGAGAGAAGAAAATTAAATTAAATTTGTTGAAAAGATAACATTAAAATCTTCTTTTTTCTTTGAGGATATTTTCAAAGAACATTTCTTATTGAAATTTTAATAATTCGGTACATAAAGAATATTAAATGTCTGTTTATTAAAAAGATAAACTTTTTTTTCGAAAATTTGCATAATTCAAAAAATTCTTTACCGCGATTTCTTCAGTTCGAACTGACTCAAACGTCACCTTGAATATTTTTTTGGCTATTTCTTCTTTTTTCCATTTTTCGGAAGAAATGCGAATATCTGCAGTTAAATGATTGTGGAAGAAGTTACGCCCAGCGTGTGTTGGTTTCTCGATAATTACCGGTACAGAGACAGCGCAAGAGAGAAAGAGAAGAAGAGAGAGCGAGTTTGTGGAACGGTAGTAACGTTGACAGTTTTGATGATGATATACTGTTGTGATCTTGCGGGTCTCACACGCTTCTATTTATACATGCACGTCTCTATACATGCATTATAATGCCTAGAATATTTTATTCCATGTACCGAGTATAGAGCCATCGAACGTAATAAACGTTTGACGATGCAAACTCGTGGAGATGATAATGACGATGATGATGACACGGCGTCGTGGATAGCTTCGCGTTCCCTTTTTTAATTCCAGCCCCCATTATTTTGTTTTTAGTAAAATAACGATCGGAGATTTTTCCTCCTTGCGTTTCCTTTCATTACCGAAATTCAACCGGGAAAAGGATACCGAGGGCTTAATCTTCGCCTGGGAATAAGCCACGAATCGATAAAAGCGGAAGTGAAGCAACGGATGCACGAAATTTCAAGACCTACAATGGAGAGAGCGAGGCGAGAGTCTTCGATGGGGATGAAAAGGGGACGCGGAAGGACTACATTTTTCTTTTCAATCTTCGAAAGACGCAAACGTCCGAAGGGATCGGAAAATTTCGCTTTCTCGAGGGTGGGGAAGTTTCGCGTAAAAAAGAGGGAGGAAGCGAAGGAGAGAAAAATGGAGGAGGCGTATAACGATGTACAATAATCCCGGTCATATATTACGTGCGCCATACGCTGGGAGATTCTTTCTCTGTCCCTCGGTTCGCCACGGTAGACCTGACGGAAGGGGCGATGTAGGAAAAAAAAGGGGATCCCCCATCTCTTCTCTTTCTCACTCGCGCTCTCTTGCTTTTCCGAGCTCTCGCTTATTTTTCTCTCTATCTTGACAAATATCCCTCTCCCCTGATTTGGCTGCTGGGGGTACACATAGTTTCGTTGCTCTCGGATCAGTTCTTCGCGGGCCGAACCACCGCGAGCACGCGCGGCATCTCTCACATCGTATCGCATCGCGAACACGATCGTGTGTGC
Source organism: Cremastinae sp. B BG-2022a (assembly GCA_030522605.1). Lineage (NCBI taxonomy): Eukaryota > Metazoa > Arthropoda > Insecta > Hymenoptera > Ichneumonidae > Cremastinae sp. B BG-2022a. Next base: position 4,739 of record JAPYYX010003726.1, on the reverse strand, counting down.
GAGCTTCGAGGGTTCGACTGCGCGCGAGAAGCAAAACGCTTCGACGACACGAGCGAAGACTGACCGAAACTTCGCTCGGTACATCAAAAACTAGATCCTCAATAAATAAATTTTTCGCGAATCGTATATTGATTTGAAAATTGGGATCGAAAGCTTCGTTCGGTGGATTCGGCTAAAGAGCGAAGGCGAGAGAAAAGTGCGTGCGGATCATCGAGTCGGAAGATCTTCGATTTGAGTATTTGTTGTGCGTCTCGTGCAATGATCGATTAAAAGGAAGATCGGAAAGCGGTAGAAGTTTCGCCTTGCCGGGACGAAGGTGGCAGAACGACGCGGGAACACAAGGAAGAACGAGAAGAAAGGAAATAAATCGAAAAGACGAAAGGTTCGTATGAGAAAAATATTTTAGAATCGATTTAAGAATAGCGTATACATCTTAATCGCGAAGAGACGTAAAGTTTGAGTATAAACACACCTATGCGACAAACTTGAATAAATCAAATGAAGAGATCGACGGAGTGCGCATGCGTCGTAGATCGAAGGGACGAAGCGTGCGCCGTCGGTATGCGCATGCGCGAAAGATCGCGACGCATCGATGATACCGATGACCGGACTTGAGACATCACTTCCTCGGCTGCTAATTAGAATATAGCTGTTTTTTATGAGCGTGGAAGAGGAAGAGGGAGCCGTACGAAATAACGGATGGATCGTCCGAACGATCGAGGAGAGGGACGAGGTTAAGAAGGGGGATTTGACGTGTCGTCTATATAGGCTTTGAGTGACGTATATAGGTGGGTGGATCTAGCTTGGTACGCGATCGTGATATATTTATTATGTAGAGAAAGAGATCGGTAGAGGGAGAGAGAGAAATCCCTGATGCCGGACATACGTATTTAACGCTCCTGGTGTTGCTCAGTTCCTTTTACTCGTCTCTCTCCCTCGCCCTCTCGTTTCATCCTCGAATTACCACAACACGAATGATCTCTTCGATCGGAAGCCTCTACTCTCCTTCGCTTCGCTAATTAATCATTTTCTATTTCCGAAAAATGCTTTTCTACTTTTTTTCTCTCTGCGAGAATTTTTTTTCACATCTCGCGAGATCAAGATTTTTTTTTCTTCTCGTGGCTACCCGAACTTGGGGGAAGAAACTCGAACGGAGGATTTCAAGGATCAAGCTGTCGGGGCAATTGAAGGAAACATCCGAGACGAAAAACGGGAAGATAATTATCGGCCCGATCAAGGGAGGATCATTTGAGAAAATAGAGCGAAATAATGAGTACACGCTTCACGAAAAATAAGAGGAGTAACGAAAAATTGCTACAAACGAATGTTTGTTCGAGGTCGGGCACGGGGTATCCACTTTGGTGTATCTTAATCGTTCGGAAGCGGTTGGGCTGGTCTAATTATCCAATATAGATCTTCGGTTGACTCCACTTACGAAATACACAAGTAGGCACAGCGAGATCGTGGGTGCATCACGGTCCACGAGTGAACTTTATACAGGACATTCCACGTTGAATCGTCAACTTTTGAACATTATTTATTTTTTTAAATCCCATCGAAACATTTTTGATACGAGTGTAATAAACATTTGTTTATAAAATTAGTAACGTCGAATGAAAAAAAATTATGGATCTCCGAGTGGACGGTGATTCGCGTGAAATCTGCAAACTCGAGCACGGAACGTCCCGTGCGCGATGACGAGCGGGACAGCATATTAGAATGTCTCTTTGTAACGTCGCAGTTACAGTGACACACGTGCATCCATTTGTGCATGCGCGAAAGACAGAGGGAAAGAAAGGGTGAAAAAAAATGGCAAAAAGCTCATTTTTCTCCTTTCTCACTCGGGCGATACGGGCATTGTGTCGAGACACCTTGGGCCTCGGCGAATGGTTAATTGCTTTCCGGAGATTTTCTCGCGAAAACTATTCTCCAGATGCTTCGGGCTCGATCTATCCTCCATTCTCCATCTCCGTTTAAAAAAAATAAAATACAAGAAAACTAAAAGGAATAAGGGGAAAACGCGGGGAATCAGACACAGAAGAAAAGTAGGCCGTAAAGCTTTTGATGCGGATACCGTCCAAATTATCGGAGACCTCTCTCCTCCTGTCTTTTTCTTTTGTTTTCACTCGGATTCGTACATCCGCGTATTTCGCTCTTACCGAAAATGGAAGCGAATCCTAGAGAGAGAGAGAAATAAGTCGCACAGACTTAGCATGCTCGTACGTTTATTCTCTTTTCTTCATCTCTCTTTTTTTCTGTCCTTTGACAACGTCAACGTTTGTAGGAGTCACGAAGGGACGAAGAAGTGCACTAGTCCACCAGGTGGCGGGTGTTATGCCTCCGAGGCTCGTTTCTTCTCCAGCATCGAGGAAACAACAATAGCAGACACGCACAAAGAGACGAAACAAAAATTTCCATCGAGCGAGAGGAGCGAGGAAGACGAGGGAGCGCGCGCCAGTTTCCCCGAAATCGTGTGTGCGTCTGCATTTATGCATATTCATACATAGGGAAGAAAAAAAGACATTTTTTTTTCGAAAAAAAAAAGAAATAAAAACGAAAATACGGAAACAAGAGATGACGGAAACGACGAGAGACCCCGAGCTCGCTGAGGCTGAGAATATCGAGGAGGTCAGGGCCGCGCTCAACCTCATGTGCGCCTCGACAGCACCCAAACCAAAGGAATTACCTGAGAGAGGAACGTGGAGTAGCAAATTGGACTTTATCCTCAGTGTGGTAAAATTTTCAATTATTATTTATTGTTATTATTCATTGTTATAAAATTTGTTTTTTTAGTTATTTTTCTTCCTGAAGAATCAATTTTTCGAAAATCTTAAAAAATTAACGATGCATTATCGTCGATCAGGTCGGATTGGCCATAGGTCTTGGCAATGTCTGGAGATTCCCTTATCTATGCTACAAAAATGGCGGTGGAGCTTTCCTCATTCCTTACTTCTTGGCCCTCATACTCGCCGGCATACCGATGTTCTTCATGGAACTGGCCCTCGGTCAGATGCTTACGATCGGTGGTCTTGGCGTTTTCAAGATCGCGCCGCTTTTCAAAGGTATTGGCTACGCGGCTGCCGTCATGTCCTGCTGGATGAACGTCTATTACATCGTCATCCTCGCCTGGGCAATATTCTACTTCTTCGTATCGATGCGATCTGGTAAAATTTTTTCAAACATTTTTATTGGACTAATTGTTAAATTATAAAATAATATTATTATTATTTTATAATTATAAAATTTAAATTTTATAAATATAAATTTATAAATATAAATAAAAGTTAAATTATAAAATAATATTATTATTATTTTATAATTTAATTACTAAATATAAAATAATAATTATGACATTGTTTTATAATTTACAATATAATAATATTATTAATTATAAAATTAAATTAATAATGTTGTTTAATTTTTTAAAGTTTTACCATGGGGCAGCTGCAACAATCCATGGAATACCAGAACCTGCGTAAATCCCTACGACCGAAGTTCTCTCTATTGTTGGGATCAAATAAAAAACCACAATGTTGTCAAAATGTGCACTCTAAACCAGATGAACGTATCGGTGACCGAATTGACCGATCCTGTCAAAGAATTTTGGGAGTGAGTCAATCGAAAGCCAGAAATAATGAAATATTAATAAAATTTATTGTAATATTTTTTTGAAAATTAATTTGTAAAAATTCTCAGACGACGGGCTCTTCAGATAAGCGATGGCATCGAACATGTCGGAACGATTCGTTGGGAGCTGGCTGGCACGTTGCTTCTCGTTTGGATAATGTGTTACTTCTGCATCTGGAAAGGAGTCAAATGGACTGGGAAAGTCGTTTACTTCACATCGCTATTTCCCTATGTCCTTCTCACCGTTTTGCTGATTCGTGGCATCACTCTGCCCGGTGCTATGGAAGGAATCAAATTTTACGTCAGTCCTAATTTGTCAAAACTCAAGGAATCCCAAGTAAGTATAGAATAAACAAATAAAATTTAAAAATAAATTTTTTAAATTCATTAAATTATTTTTTAAATTCATAAAATAATTTTTTAAATTCATAAAATTATTTTTTAAATCCATAAAATATTTTTTTTTCAAATTCAGGTTTGGATCGATGCCGTGACTCAAATTTTCTTCTCATACGGTTTGGGCCTCGGCACTCTCGTCGCTCTGGGAAGTTACAACAAATTCACGAACAACGTGTACAAGGACGCGCTGATCGTTTGCTCCGTGAACTCGTCGACGAGTATGTTCGCAGGTTTCGTTATTTTCTCGGTGGTTGGATTCATGGCGCACGAGCAACAAAAACCAGTCGCCGAGGTTGCGGCTTCCGGTCCTGGACTCGCTTTCCTCGCTTATCCATCGGCCGTTCTTCAGCTACCCGGTGCACCCATATGGTCCTGTCTATTCTTTTTCATGCTTTTACTTATCGGTCTTGATTCCCAATTTTGCACGATGGAGGGCTTCATTACTGCGATGGTGAGTACTGCAACTTTTTTTATTTCAGCAATGAAAATTACTTTTAATTTTAATTATTATTTTTATTTAAATTATTACAATTATGTATAACAAATAGTAATTATTAGGGGAGGGGAGGGCAAAATGGGGTACGGGGGGCAAAATGAGGTACCCCAAAAATTTTGTGAAAATTTACAATATTTCAAATTTTGATAAAATTTAATATCAAATAGTCTTTTATTTGCTAAGAACATTATATTTGGTGATTTTAAAACACGTTTAA
>JAPYYX010003724.1:0-13664 GCA_030522605.1 Cremastinae sp. B BG-2022a | reverse complement strand
AAATTTGGCACACGTATGTAGGTCATATCAAAGAAGGTTTGTGCAAAATTTAAACAAAATCCTAAGAAAACAAAAAAATGACAGAACTACCTTAATATTAATATTAAGTACTCGCCCTCAGTGTATCAAAATTTTCCATTCAAAATATGTACACGTAAACTTGAGAACTTTTTTTCAAATTTTCATAGTTCAGTGACATTTTATGCTATCGACTAGTTCGAGAGCGCAAATTACTCAGGATTACACGCTCTACGAAAGTGCTTATCGCGATATAGCTGTAACTTAGAATGGTCAGGCTGAACGCGGCACTAAAGTCAGTTTTTGTTGAAATTTCCTGTTTCTTTGCTGATATTTCGTGAATGGCTGGGTTTATAGAAAAAACGGAAATGACAAATTGATAACAAATTTAATTTGCTACAAAAAAACCCTCTTGGGCCGAATCGCTCAGATTGATATTTCCTGAGATAATAAGCTTTGACTTGTGCATAATTTGCCTTTTTCATGAATTTACGAACAAAATCTGCCTCGCCATTCTAAGTTACAACTACATCGCAATAAGCACTTTTGTAGAGCGTGTAACCCTGAGTAAATTCCGCTCTCGAACGAGTCGATAGCATAAAATGCCACTGAACTATGAAAATTTGAAAAAACAAATTCAAGTTTACGTTTATTTTAAATGAAAAATCTTCACACGCTGAGGACGAGTACTCAACATTCATTTCAAGATCTCAAATTTTTAGTGAACTTTTTTTAGTGTCTTCAACAAAAGTCTGTGCCGGAAGTGAAGGAACAAAAAGTCGCCCAAAAAAAGCACCCTAATGAATACATATTTTTGAGTCCGGAAACGTTTATCTCACTCGTTTCAACAACGTGCTCCGGGGTAAGCTCTAAACCTTCGTCCTCGTATTTGCTCGATGCGTCTGAATCGCTGTCCTCATCGTCGCTACTATCCTTTGTGAATAGATTGCTAAAGCTTCTGGCCAATTTTTCCGAGTTCTCATCATCGTTTGAATCCGAGTCATCGTCTTGTTCAAAAGTGTAATCGGGTCCTTGTTTCAACAAAAATATTTTACATTAACGATTTAAAACAAGATTCTCAATTCCGTGTACAAGAGGTGAAAATAATTTTCTTCAATTACGATTATTCTTCGAGCAAACGGTAAGATCTGGACGAATAAATATCATGTCTTCGTTGCAATCATCCTCGATCGCCTCGACAGGTTCACCCTTATTTTTACGTTTTGGTGTGGTCGCCCGTTTCTTTATTTGATTTGTAAGAATTGGACAACAGGAACTGACTCTGTACCCTTCCGCCTGATATATCTGAAACGTGAAATGATTAAAATTTAAGGAGGAATTGTACCTTTTTTTAAAATGGTAAGAAAAAGTTCAAATTTTATAAATGTTCTAAACATAAACAAAAAAAGGTACCATCTCCGTAAATTTTTTTTATATCTTTCATATGAGTGTTCAATGCTAATTCTAAAATTTGAGAGCATTTCACTTAATTTTTTAAAATTGTTTAAAGAATGTTAATTGTTAAAATGGTCTAATTAATAATGGGAAGTTGTTAATTGCTATTGTAGCTAATACACAAAAAATTCAGAACCCTTTCGAAAGACTAGAAAGTCCAAAATTCGCAAATTTTCGTTCTGAACGTACTTTTAACATGGATTGCACCTACCATTCCTCCTTGAGAATAATTATACTGATAAAGTGAATTATAAAAGTATAATAATAGTGAACTATAAAAATATATCTAATGATTAAAAAATAATGAGTTACCTTTATGGATAATTCCCATGGATGGTAAACCATATCGTCCTTGCTGAGTAATTCAATAAAAGGTTCCCAATTTCCGAGATTCGCGTTGTAACAGAAAGCGTGAATTTTTACAGTAGACTCAATATTGAACTTCTCATCAACGGCGTTATATGTACCGCCGATTTCTAATTCGGCTTTCATCATTGGTATTCTTTCGATCGTATCTTCCACCTCGAGCAATAAGTATATTGGTATCGGTTTACAGATCAATGTTTGCACTGGAGTGAATTGATCGTATGATAAACGTCGTTTGTTTGGAATATCTGTATAAAAATGTTCATTTGAATGAATGCTTTTAAAAAATTCGAAAGCAGATCTTCTTTAAGGATGTTTTTGCGAACCCTGTGATTCAAATCAGCAACTGAACATGTAAAGTAAAGGGAAATTTAATCAAGCGAAATCATTTTAAAGATAATTCGTTGAAAATGGCGTTTACGTTCTTTGACATTATATTAGACAATGTACTAAATTTCAAATATTAATTGTAAAAAATCACACCTTTTAAAATGAGATTTTACGAGGCATTAAAGAAAGTTGCGATTTTCAAAAATCATTATCTCAACTTCTAGACGGTCAATCTCGTACAAATTTCAGCAAAAGTCGCGTATTATATATGTCTCGCTATAAGCCAAATGTCATTTGGAAATCTTTAAAAATAACTTTTACATGGGACACGCAAGAACCTCCTTGATGGAATGTTCTTTTCTGATGACAATACTGACATGGTCCGTTTTCTTTGCAAGGTACGACAAACACTTTTTTCGGTGACCACAAGTCTACATGATTTCCCATGTCTATATTCGTGTCATCATTCTCCCGACTTCCCTCGAATACTTTGAAAATTCCAGATGCCTCTCTCACTATCTGTAATTAAATAAAAATAAATATGAAAATCAAAAAAATAAAATAAAATCATTCCTTATAAATCTAGCATGGAAAATAATTTAATTTATTTTTCATGTAAAATTTTAATTTTATGGAACATAGAAAACGATGCTTACTTCATTCAAGGTGTAAACGATTCCTGGTGATATATGGATATTGATAGAATTTACATCGATGTTCATTTGAACCCGATTTTCCAACTCGATTTCTTTTATCAAGATTTGTACGTCGCAGGGACGCAAGACCCATTGCGGCAACTGTCTCATATATCGCTCCTGGCTCTTACTCTTGGCGAAGAGATTGGACAGTGTAATCACGACCGACGATATTCCCGGTCGTTGGGTGCTTTCGATCGTCAGTTCCGTTTGTAGCAGAATCGCATGAGAATTGCTCGCTGTGAGATCCGCAAAGAGAAGAATTTCTGGTTTTCGTACCCGTATCGATACTGTCGTTTCTGGTACTTCTTGACAAGGTTGAGCAACTTCGGAATCTCGGCAAACATTTACCTGCAAACAAAATTATTTTTATCGAGCTAGAACTCATACGATCACAAATTTATTTTTCTAACGATTTAATGATAATAATGTAAAAACAATGAATAGCGTGTCAAAGGACTGTGCAGAGGTTGATGGCTTAAAGACAAATGACTGGAAAGTGCGAAAAAAAACTTATTAAAAAAATAGACCGTATCGTTTTTCCATTATCAGACCAGGCGTAAAATTTGTATTTTACGGACTAATATATTTGAAAATTGAATTCAAAAATAAACGGAACGGCACAAGCAAATCACATTTCAAATTTAAAATTTGAATAATCAATCAAATAGATGAAAACTAAATTGTTGCATTAAAAATTTGTTACTTTGAGAAAAATCATTTAAAAAACGCACTATACATATGAAAAAAAAAGTTAAGTCAAAGTATTTTTTGCGAAGTGATGATTGAAGAAAAATCTGTACGATATTCGAAAATTTGCATATCACATGATTTTTTCGTGATTGGCTTGAAAGGAAATTTTTTGACAAATCGTATATAAATCGTTTTAAACATGATAAGAAGATAGTAAAAGATAATTTGGTGTAGAATGTTCCATACATAATTAAATATAATAAACATTATACTAAAACTATTGATGCATGACACAATTCTTGATAAAAAAATCTGAAAAAATTCGTGGTTCATCTTTAGGATGTCCTTTATAAGTACGAACAGGAATTTTTCGGATATTTTTATTTTTAATATTTTTTTTTTCAACAAATGTGAAGCAAAATTTTCGAGAAATTCGAAAAAGTAATTTTGGCCCGGACACAATCGACCCCCCTACATAGACGGAGGGTTAAAGGTATTGAGTCCTAAATCGCAAATTATGATAAAATTCTGAAAATTTTCCATATTTTTTTGTGAAGTATTTAGAAGATCGTGTACAAATTTTACGGCGATTAGGAAGCTGGTTACTGAGAAATTAGAACTCAGAAATTACACTCGGCCTATGGAAACTGTAGTGAAATCGCAATTATTTTTTTATAATTTTTTTTGCAAAAAATGATGCTAAAATATCAAAACAATCACACTCGAGGAAAAAAATACAAGAAGCATTGTGTAATTTTTCCAACACGTTTAGAAAGCATGTGTCTTAAAAAATAAATAACAAAAGACGAAGGACGTAGTTTTCATCGTTTTATGAAAAGTAAAACAGCTTACACTATCGAGACTTTAGAGTTACCAAGTTTGCCCAAAATATCCAAAAGTTAATCCTCACTTGTAAAAGCAAAATTAATGAAAAAAACAATTATTACAAATTTTTTTCTCACAATTTACGATTTTTTCATCATTAACATGCACAAATACGAAACTAATTTTCACATTAACGTTTTTACAATACGAATGTGAGTATTTATTAAATCCGATAAAATTCAGTGAAATTCAATTTTTGGATGGGGCGGTAGGTAGTCAACATCCTCAAATTGAAAAAAAATACAATGAAATTTTTGACAAAATGATCAGATAACGTGCTGACAAAATAAAAACTCATAAGATTAGTGACCGTGTGATCTTCAAAAGCGTCGTTGTCGACTCCTTGGTCGTCTTTCTCGTGAGGTAACGAGTCAAAGAAGTAGCGAGTCAGTTGCAGGAAAAACGGTATGGAGAGATTGAGTCTGGTCTCTTCAATGAGTATATCGATGCATTTGGCCCCTGATGGAGATTGAGTGAATGTGAAGTCCACGACTGTTGGTTCCGAGACGGAGACGTAGAGCTCGTAATTCATTCCAACGGAGTTCGCTGGCGATTGAATGATTCTACAAATAAGAATTTACAATTTCGTCAATTCTTATTTAAGGCGATGTTTAACTTTTACGAGTGTGAGAGGGACAGATGCAAAACGGATTTGCTATTTTCTCAGCGATTTTTAGTATTTTCGAAAAATCAAGAGAATCATATTCTTTGATGGAAAGACTACAACGTGATTCTTTTTCTTCGAAAAATGTATATTTTCAGAGAAAATAGCAAAGTTCGATTTCAGACGATATAGGACACTTAAACATCACCTTAAGGAGGAATTGACCCTATTTTTAAAATGGTATGAAAAAGTTGAAATTTTGTAGACTTGTTTGAAAACGGCTAAAAAATCCTTGTGCCAAATTTGAGAGAGATTCACTAAATGGTTTTAAAGTTATGAACTTTCAAAATTTATAAAATTTAACATTGTGTCTTATGGAAAATTCATATAAATGTTCTGAACATAAACAAAAGAAGGTAGCATCTACGTAAAAATTTTTTACATGTTTCTCATATGAGTGTTCAATGCTAATTCTAAAATTTGAAAGCATTTCACTAAAATTTTTTGTTTTAATTGTTTAAACAACGTTAATTGTTGAAATGGTTTAATTAATAATTGGAAGTAGTTAATCGCTATTATAGCTAATACACAAAAAATTCAGAACCCTTTAAAAAGTCTAGAAAGTCAAAAATTTGCGAATTTTCGTTCTGAAATTACTTTTGAGATGGATTGTACCTACTATTCCTCCTTAATTTAATTTAGCATTTCACAAAATTATTCATGATGTACGCACTTTCTTATGACCGCTGCCTCTTTTCTCGTATCCTCGAGCATACAGGTGCGCAGAGAGACTTTGAAGTTCATGCTTCGATTGCTGTAAAGCTCATACGACGTCACGATTTCGCCGAAAGTTAATTTACCTAATCCATTATTAAAATCACGAACAGGAGAGCTCAACACCTGAAAACAGATTATCCATTTTTTCTTCTCTTTCTTATTTTCATTTTAATAATAATATATAAAAATATTAATATTAATACATTAATATTTTAATATCATTAATATTCTATGATGATCATATACAATATAATTATTATTGTCATCCTTTGGAAGCGTAAGAGGAAATCACGTACTCTGAATCATACGAGGAGCAACGTACAAATCAATGAAATAATAACAATAATCATAATAATAATAATAATGTTGAAGTTGCGAATGCAAATAAATAAATAAATGAATGAATCTTACGTGGGAATAACATCGATGTGCTGAATGATTCGAAATAACGTTTACTGAAGTCGAAAGGCAAAGCCTCCTAGTGAAGAAGACAAAACATTTAAGAAAGCGTTGACAATGAGAAAGAGAGAGAGAGAGATAAAATAATAATTATGGCCATAATCATAACGAAATAAATATATAATTGAGTAGTGAAAAAATAAAATGTGTTAGGGAGTAGAGACGAGGTTTCTCGTGGAGTCGTACCTCGTCGGTATCGGCGAACAAATTTAGTTGCAATCCGTCGAAAGCTAATTTCATACTGATCTCGCAAAGTGGCTGTTCGTCCTGACTCAAAAAGACCTCGAGTTTTTTTACCATCGCGTCGTCCAGGTTCGGTTTGACGGTATTTGACTTGTTCGTACTTTCGCTTCTGGCAGGAACGGAATCACGTTCGCTCTGAATTCTTGTTATGTTGTTCTCCCAGATGTTCACGATCGAGGCAAAATCTTTTTGGCCAAGATTGATTATTAGATTATCCACAGAGCCGTGAACTTCGAACAAGCCGAAAGTTTGCAAGCCGAGAATACTTCGAAATTCTGTGTTTCTCTTCACATCCAGCCTTACCTGGATGGGCTCTACTATCGGTTCCTGAATAACAAACGGATAAAAAATACGGTGAGGCTTTTAAGTAATTAGATTAAATTTATTTGAGGTCCGACCGACGCACCTGCATTTTCAAAACACCAGCCAGTGTCATAATTGCTCTGCAAATTGTCATAGACGTGAGTTTTATCAAAATATTGTCAATTATCATGGCGTGAGATTCAACATTGGCCGACTCCTCGGGATTGCGGGATTTCTCATTCTTTTTGAAGAAATTCTCGATAGTCAGTATGCCTGAAAGTAAGAATAAAAGTGAAAAGATCTCTCAAAACATTTATTTATAGAGACAGATGTAAGGAGAAATCGGAGGTATTTTTAAAATGGTAAGAAAAAGTGAAAATTTTGTAAAAAAAACTTGTTTGATGGCTAAAAAATTCTTGTGCCGAATTTGAAAATTTTTCACTTAATGGTTTTAAAGTTAAGAACTTTCAAACTTTATAAAATTTAACATTGTGTCTTATGGAAAATTCATATAAATGTTCTAAACATCAACAAAAAAGCTACCACCTCCGTAAAATTTTTTTATATCTTTCATATGAGTGTTCAATGCTAATTCCAAAATTTGAGAGAATTTCACTCAATTTTTCTTTTTTAATTGTTTAAACAATGTTAATTGTTAAAATGGTTTAATTAATAATCGGAAGTTGTTAATTGCTATTGTAGTTGATACACAAAAAATTCAGAAGCATTTCGAAAGAATAAAAAGTAGAAAATTCGCAAAATTTTCGTTCTGAACATACTTTTGTATTTTCCGAACGAAAATTTGCGAATTTTCGACTTTCTAGACTTTTTAAAGGGTTCTGAATTTTTTCGTATTAGCTACAATAGCGATTAACAACTTCCGATTATTAATTGAACCATTTTAACAATTAACATTGCTTAAACAATTAAAATAGAAAATTTTAGTGAAATGCTTTCAAATTTTGGAATTAGCATTGAACACTCATATGAAACATGTAAACAAATTTTGCGAAGATGGCACCTTTTTTTGTTTATGTTTAGAATTTTTTATGATCTTCCCATAAGACACTATGTTAAATTTTAAAAGTTTGAAAGTTCATAACTTTAAAACCATTTAGTGAATCATTTTCAAATTTGCCACAAGGATTTTTTAGCCGTTTTGAAACAAGTCTATAAAATTTTAACTTTTTCTTACGATTTTAAAAATAGGTATAATTCTTCCTTAATGAAACGAGAAACAAATTTACCCATATCAAAGACGAGAACACTCGGATTATCACGATTCTGAGGGAATAATAAAGTAGGCCCTTGTATATCGATAGACAAATGTAGCTTCGTTGAACTCGTTCGAAATTCTTCGATGGTTTTGAATATCGTATTTTTCACTCTATCTGTTGGTATCGCTGCGAATATTCGTTCGAACGGCTGTACAAAATACTGAAAAAGATTTCGTGAATTGAAAAAGTAATCGGAATATTTTGTATGTACGAGAAAACAAGTGTGGAGAAACTTACTCGGCACTTTATTAGCATTTCCGAATGCAGAACACAGTTTATTTTGCCGACTGAAAGTTTGAACGAACCATCGGATTTGACATCGTCCCGAGCGCTGCTGCCGATATCCGAGCACGAATAAAGTTTTGGCGAGTGTCGCACGTATTTTAAATCAAAAACGCCATCCTCATCGGTTGTCATCACCTAAAATAAATAATAATGAAAATATGTAATAACAATCAGGAGATAAGTAACCGACTATTTTTAAGATATATTATTACTTTGGGATACAAAGTTATTTCCCTCAAGTCGTCGATGACAAGAGCACGCAAGTGAACTCTGAGTATCATACGCTGATTAGCATTGTAAATGCAATCACTCTCAGCACCAATTACTTTTATCTCCAAAAAATCAGAATCCTTGTCACATAGTCGTAGAACGAATGAATTCAACCTCGCCGAATAACTTAACTTAATAGCACCTGAAAAAATAAATGTAAAAGAATAGTAATTTTATTATAATATATTTGGAAATAAAAGTAGTAAAAACAATGTACAAGTGACTGGTAAAGTAAAACTGACCTGGTGGTACGGGTGGATCGATGTGAACTTTTTTTACAAATCCAAAAGCGTATTTCATTACCGCGATAATATCATAGATCTTGGGATACCGCAATCTTAATAAAATATAATCAATTTGTCAATCAATCGAATAAAAAAACGTTGCAGGTTTAGCTCCATTGTTGAGAAACATGCAGATATTAATGCATTTGGAACTCACGTCATCACGCTCGTCCAGTATTCTCTGACTTTAAGAGAAGCCTGACGATGAAAAACGACGTTAATATTGGTGATGTTGAATACGAGAGATTGTTCGATGCTCCGGAAGTGTGACTTGAAGTCAGGACAATCAGCTTTTACCTGGCGTTTAAAATATTCATCAAATTAACGTTTCGTTGTTTTTAAAAATTCCAATAACTATTAAAATACATATTTCAGATTAAATTCAAATAAATTATCGAGCTGGACTCACTTTTCGATATGATACACTAATTACATCGTAAGATCCGTCAGTAGATATAAGCTCGAGGTAAGACCCTGTAATTCCGGCGTTCGTTTTGTCAGCTAGAACAATGCTTCCAACACCAAACTGAAATGCTGGACCGTACTCCATGATCGCCGCTTCGAAATACATCGTGCAAAGCCTCAGTACCAAGTAAGGTTTTTCACGACCATCGGACGTCGTGACAGCGTGAAACGATAACTACAATAGATAATAAATAATTTTTGCAACGTTGAAAATACATTTTTTTTCAGCGTTAAAATGAAAAAATTTACTGAAAATAAAAAAAAAATCAACTCTTACTTCTCCGATGACAATACGAAGTAACAGATCGACGTGATTGTGCGGTGATATATTGTCGTCAAAACCTGATAAATTTAAAGTTCTCATCCACTGCTCCAAATCCTCTTCACTGAATTCGGACGACAAGGCGCTTCTGCAATTTTTAAATTACGCATTCTTATTTAAGGATGTGTAGGTCGTACAATCCCTGACAAAAGTGACTTTTTCGTAATGAATTGTTAAAATGTAACTTTTGTTTTTTGGTACAAAATTTAAATTTTGTGTTATGTTATTTACAATGATACTCGATACTTTGCTAACGTTTTATTAACAATTTTCGTATTATTCATTTGTATGTGCCAATTGTAGAAAAAAATATGAACAAAACCTTATGTTTTGAATAATTTTTAAAAGCAAATTTGTGAATTTTCCATGAGAGACAATGTAAAATTGGAAAGACTCAAGAATAAAATATCTATTGAACCATTCAGTCGATTATTTCGAAATTTGGCACACAATTTTTAAACATATTCATAATGTGCCAAAATTTCAGCAATTTTTTATGATTTTTTAAAATACGTCCTTAAAGTGAATCCATAACTGAACAGAAACATGTAAATCACATAAAATGTTGAAACAATAAAAATTATGGAAAGAAACTTTGTTTTTAACCTGACAGATTCTGTCACACTGCACGTTGGGATGACTGTTGCTTGGTATTCCGATTTCTCCCGACCCATTATGAACGACGATAGAGTTATGACAGATCTCACGCGCATCAATTCACCGGAAGTTATGAAATTTTGTTCAGCGCTTCCTTCCCGGGCTCTCGTTACAGCTTTTCGAAACTTTTCGATATCCTCTATCCTCGGTATCCACATTTTGTTGAGAAAAACGCAGACGTACCACAACTTGCTCTTGGAAAGATTGAACTTTATATTGGAGAATGAAATGTTGAGCTTCATTCTGGAAATTATAAGTTTAGATAAATTTATTGAATTGCAAACGTTACCAAAATTTACTTTCCGACAAAAATTTGACAAAAATTCCATTTTCGGTCCATAATGAATTGTCAAAATTTAGTTTTTCTTTTTATTCTAACGAAGTTTGAATTTTTCATTCGTTTTAGAATGATACTGTCGATATTTAGAATACTCCATAGTTTTCTACCGTTACATTAAAAATTTATTTTTTCACAAGTTATTGATTGTTGAAACAATTAGTAAATAAAAATTTCAGTCAAAATAATTGAAGTTTAATTTATCATCTTTTTTTAACCGTGAAGAAAATTTATAGACAAAACTTTGACGTTTGGTTTTGGACACATTCATTCTAAATGCAAATTATGCAGATAATATTAATTCTCTGTTGCTTTCTCTCTTCTTCGTGAAAGGTATAGCGCGGAAAAAATTTGAATTATCTACAAAATTTGTATGTATTACTTCAGTAAGGCGATCAATCGTAAAACCGTCAGAACTCGAGCGGAACTTTTGTTGATTTATAATTTTTATAATCATATATCTCTCTACAAATTTATAAGACGATTGGCTCATCCGTTTACGAGAAAATCATCGTCAAGTTCGCACTCGCAACACACATATCGTATGCCGGGTTACGATTTCAGCAGAAAACTGTCAAACTTTCAGTGTGTCTATCAATAAAATCCCACGAGTGAAAAATTCTGAAACCTTTTGTATCAACTTTTAATTACCTTCTTCATCGCTCGTTTTTCATTCAATTTGCGCGAGCGTATCAAATTTTATTTAAAAAATATACGCATTTTATTACTTCCGTATAGAAAACGTGTCTTAAAAGTATGAAATTTGACAAGGCTGTAGAACTTGAAAGTATACAAAATTTGAGCTTGATTATGCGAGATCGATTGTACGGAAGTAATTTTTTAATTCCAAATTAAAAATATCTTCATCATTTTAATTCCGCATTCACATTATCTACATAATTTTAAATGCTGCTATATTTTATTGAAAGAAAAAATCAAATAGAGAATGAATAAATATTAGCTATGTCTAGATATCATTTTAATTGCATTAATTAATTTTGCAACTTGATGTTTATGACTCTATTAAATAGCAAATTAAATTCTTCAAAGCTTAAATTTTAAATAGCTATTAAATTTTTGCAAAAGTATCTATACCCTTTTAAATATACATTGAGACAAATTTTTTAGAAATCCTACCTTGGCAATAATCGATAGTCAGGCTTTATGCTGCACGAAAGAGTTACATTCGTTTGAATTTTGGGAATGAGATGATGCTCCGAATCCTTCCATTTCCTACATTCTCGCCAATCATCACCTGAATCGAATTAAAGTATATATTGATTTTTGTAAGTCAGTTTTTGCAGAATGTGTGGTAGTACCATATATTAGATGAACAAAAAAAGTGAATAGGCGTACCAGAGTGACAGATGAGAACCTGCGCATCGCTCCACACCATATGGATACGATCGTACAATAATTCCTCCAACTCCATCAATGTGGCATCCTCGAGTTGAATATCCGTAGCTTGTAATTCACTCTTGAAAGTCATTCTCCCGAGGTCAATGAGTAAAATGTTTCCACCTCTGAAACAATTCGTCACAAATTTATAAATTAGAAAATATTTTCATTAAAATCTATCTAAAATTTTATCTTCAATTCTACAGCGAAATATAACAAACTCTTGTAAGGATTTCAGTTCGGGGAAGACTATGTAAGGCCCTTTTATGTCCAATTTCAGATTAATCCGTAACTGTCGTGAGGTTATCGAATTCACGAGATTCGTAAGCACCGTCTTGGAATTTTGGTAGAGATCGTGAAGACTCAGCGCGAAATGCTCAACGTGTGATTTGTTACGTCTAAAGAACATGCCTATCTCGCGAACAGCGTGCTGCAAGGTGAAAAAAATTTTTTTTTAACGTTTTAACAACAGATTATTTTCATATTGATAATATTAAAAAATTACCCCGTGATAGGTGACTTCAAATGCTTCCAGTCTTACACTAATATCGTAATTAAAATCAGCAGTTGGTGGATTTTTTTCGAAATCAATCGCCAGGAAGTTTGCAAATGTGTTGCCTGAGGAAGAAAATAAAATTGATTAAATTTAAAATCCACCGGAAATTAAATGACGGGGTAAATTTGGATAGTCGTATCGTTGGAGGGGGATGAAATTTTGTTCTCGTTTTTTCTTGCATCGTAAGTGGACTGTGCGCTCAAGTCTACCAAGCAAAGCTGTTGCAAGTCGACTAATGAACAATATGCTCAAAATTCAAGTTGATTCTACGTTAAGTTTATCTATTTCATAATAAACAAAATCATACATTTTTTCCCATAAGATTTTTGTTATAGATTATCAGATTGAAGCTATTTATCTGATGTATAAAAAATGTGTACAAAATATCAACAGATTTCATCGACTAAAGATTCAAGATAAGCGGTGTTTAATGTTACAATATTTAAGGATGTACTGGAGATATATCGAAACGGTGGCAAAAATCTGAAAATTTGACAAGTCACTGATAATAGAATTCTAATACATACTTTCGTGCAAATTTCAATTCAATTCACGAAATCGTTGAAAAGTTATAACAAATTGAATATTACACGTACTCGAAATTATAATAAGTTACAAGTATCGAAAAAAACGGTCGCAGTTACTTGTAATTTTCTTCTCAAGATGTATAAATATTATAGAATCTTTCTGCCAAATTTTATCAACTTGTACTGAACAGTTTGTAAGAAATTATCCATTTATGTAATAATAAAACGGATTTCTTTCTCTAAAAGTACGTAAAAGTTTATCAAAACGATGACGTTTTCTCAATATTTTTTCTACTATCAGTACACATAAAAAAATTTTAATAATCAAGTATAAACAATTTTGTCTAAAATTTTTGTTTCTTAAGGTAGTTCGATCGCAAAAATTGTTTTCTTACGAAAATTTTGAAAAAAATATATGTTTTGAATGAAAAATTTACAAATCGATTGATAAAAGAGAA
>JAPYYX010003723.1:0-10820 GCA_030522605.1 Cremastinae sp. B BG-2022a | reverse complement strand
AACTTTTCTTAATGAAGTTAAACGCTTAATCCACTTTAAATGTACGAAAAACGAGGTACAAAATTTCAATATCCCCACTCCCGATAGAACTACCTTAAGATATTGAGATTCGCGACAATGGGGAAATTACCGCATGGAATGCCCTATATGCTATACATATATGAATCATTCCATGTCAAATCACCGAATTTTCAAAATTGTATTAATTTTTTATATGTTTTTGTACGTATCTAAATATACCTAACCCTGTATTTTGTTATAAAAGTTTTGAAAATCGGAAAAAAATAACGACATGCTATACTTTTCTAATATTCATATCTCCTGATTTAATTACCGTAATTATATGTTCGTCCAGTGGTTATTTTCTTCGTTTGTTGTTTTCGAAAAAAAATATAAAAATCGACATTTTTTCGTTTTACCGTTTTTTCTCAACTATTAAAAAATTTTGATTTTTTTTCACGAGCGACATTTTTGATTGTCGGAAATTCTGTACAATAGTTGAATAGTTTTACGTTATTCTTTATTGAAACGTGAGCAAGGTTTAACCCTTTTTTTCGCCGAAAAATTTTTTTTAACAAAAAAAATGTATATCACAAGCGGGATTCTTACCGATCGAATCATTATCAAACATCAAATTAAAACAACTTTAAAATTATGATTTTGAAAAATAATTATTCGAAAATACCTGGCCCCAGTAATCCTTCCCTCTCCAAATCTT
Organism: Cremastinae sp. B BG-2022a; assembly: GCA_030522605.1. NCBI lineage: Eukaryota > Metazoa > Arthropoda > Insecta > Hymenoptera > Ichneumonidae > Cremastinae sp. B BG-2022a. The sequence continues at coordinate 10,102 of JAPYYX010003723.1, read as the reverse complement.
CGAGTATTTTTTTCTTCGCTGCTCTTGTGAGTCTCTTCTGGATCTCGTGATCGTATCTCCCAGATGTGGCAGGTACGGCGATAATGTAAATATCCTGACCAAAAACATGAAGTATATATATACGTACACACGTTAAATAAATAAAATATAATTCCACAAAATTGTACACATATGTAAGTATTTTTACATATATGCATCTTCATAATTAATAGAATGAATAAAAACAGTTAAAATATTTAAATGAAACTGTACCTCCATCGATAAAATGATCGGTTGTGTGAATAGACCCGTCCATGGTATTTTTAATGATACTTTACCGATAATGCCGATTTCAACCCTTATCGGTAAACCCAGCTGATACTGCACGACATCGAATATGTATGAAATTTTTGACAGGAAATAAAACAAAATGAACATTATTTATGTTCATGAGATTAGACAACAAGAGACAGCAATAAATGAAGCAAATACTTACCAGTGCCTCGGGCTTCAATTTCAAGTCCGTCAGGGAAGTTTCACCTGAGAATATTCCGACGTTGAAGTGCTCGGTGTCGAGATCCTCAACGTATCTTCCCAACAAACGATTGAGAAACGCGGCGACTGCACCCTCAAACATGGCTAGCCCGTCTTTAAGATCTTATCCGCGGGAGGAAAAAAAAATTTTTTTTCTTTTTCAGGAGGAGACGATTATAATATTAGAAATTCTAAACTGATAAGCTTCCGTCCGCAGCGTCATAACCTCACAAATGTGATACGGTACGGCGGCAAAAGTCGGATAAGCGCACGCGCTATATAACTACAGCTGCTTTTATTGATTTTCCCCTATTGCTGTTTGCGCCGGTTTTTACACACAACAGTCCGCTAGACGTGTGCACTCCATCCGCAGAGCTATAAACTTTCCTCCTGCCCTTATTCCGCGCTTTATCCCTCCCGAATGATCAAACAACGAAGACACTACGCACAAATCTTTATTTGCCATACGAGAGCTCCGCCTGACGCCACATACCCCAGCTTCTGTTCTCGATCTTATGGGTATGTTGTCGTGAAACGTCTTTTCATGACAAGTTTTTACTTCTTTCACCAAATTTTAAGTTATTTAGGAAAATGAGATGAAATGTATAGATTACAGATCAAAACTTTCAAAAATGCGGTTCACTACATCATAAGAGCGTATTTTTCATCTCTCATGCATAAAGTGTTGAGAGGGATGAATGATGAAGAATATAATTGCTCTCTAATCCAACGAATTCAAAGTATGAATTCGTTGCTAATATACTTTGACCTTCTACATGTTTGTATGTAACAAAATTCGCTTTGCGCACTTGTTGCTTCTGACCCTTTAGCCTTGGGAACCAGCTGTTCGAGAAATCGATATTTACGTACCCCTAACACTTTCTTCTTTTCCATATGATATCTGTGAGATTTCATAGAGTCTACATTTTTTTATTTTCCATATACGCCTATATTTGTTTTGCTTATTCTTTGATTAAAAAAAAATCGAAGGCCAGTATGACAAAACTTTTAATAAAATTTGATTTCTTTCCTGTGTTCATGTAATTTGATTATAATTATTTTCTTTTATATAAAATTTTCGAATTGTTTACTTATTCGATGATTTTTTTCAAATTGCTTATATTTTTTTTTGAAAAAAATGTTTGATGCTTCAACTGCGCCATCTGTCGTTATAATATTATACTGTGATTCTTGCAACTATTTTGCCGGTTGTAGATAAGAACAATTAGTTGTGTGTGAAAAACACAAAAATGGTATCAACCCGAGGACCGAAATTCAAATTTTGTGACGGTGAAAAAGTTTTGTGTTACGAGCCAGATCCAACGAAAGCAAAAGTTCTTTACGACTCGAAAGTATGACGAAAATTCTTTACGATTTTATTATGGTATCAGTTTTGCAAAGTTTTGTGTACTTTTGTATTGTCGGTAGATCTTGTACACATCGACTAACCTGTAAAGAAAAAATATTTTCAAAACATAAACAAAAATAAATGACGATTGAAATGAAATCAAAACGAGCAAAGCAGTTTTGTGTTGAATGAATCTTTCTTTTTCGTTTTACAGGTCTTGGATGTAATTATAAACAAAGACCAAAGAGGTCGAAAGGCCGTGGAATACCTCATTCATTTTCAGGTTAGCGTCTATTCGCTGAGTTTACTGTCATCATAACAACGTACCAGTACATAAAACACAACAATCACATTTTTTCTATATTATAAAATTATATTTATTTGAAACATACTTATTTAATTATGAATGACGAAAAAGAAAATGATTTAAAAACGGTACAGGGTTGGAATTCATCTTGGGACCGGTGCGTGACTGAGGAGTATGTCCTCAAGGATACAGAGGAAAATCGTCAATTACAAAGAGACTTGGCTCAGAAAGCACAACTTCAATTGTAAGCATAAAGAGATTGTATTAGCTACTGAATAATTATTGAATATATATTATTTTGCCTAGTTTAAAGAAATTTGAACAAAATCGTAACGAATAATACAAAACGTAACTGATATTAAAGATGCGCATTGCTATAAGTATTTATGGTAAATCAATTTCTTACATTTATGTTTTGGAACCTACTTACAAGTTCTTTTTATTATACAGTTTAAGGTAATATTTAACTGTGCTACATGGTGGAAAATCAAACTTTGCTATTTGAACCACATTGTTCTCTTTCCATCAAAGAATAATGTGATTCTCTTCTTGTTTCTAAAATATCAAAAATCTCTGAGAAAATAGCAAATTCGTTTTGCATCTGTCCCTCTTGCACTCACATAGATTAAACGTTGAGGGAAAATCTAGGTTTAGGACTATGGTTTCTTTAGTGAATTGTTGAATTTTTTTGGCAGGCCAGAAATGTATATACACTATCAAAACTTTGCGACTATTTTATATAACTATTCAAATTTGTATAGTAATTTTTTGAAGATGCACCCATTGGAGGCCAACAGTTTTCATTTCAAATTATAAATTATGGGATTTTAAATTTGCTGTTCTTTCTCAATGAACCTGTATTCATAATCATAATGGTTTAAATTTTTGTTTTTATTGCAAAGAACAGTTATAAAAAAATGAAAATAAATTATACTATTTTGCTGACATACCTTTTTAAATAGACAATTTTCATTTTTTTTGTGTTAGGTTTGTCATAAAGAAAATAATTTCCTCAAAATATATTTGAAACTGGATTAATTTCCGATGAAAACAGCCAACATATATTTGTGAAGGAAACCCTTCAAAAAAATTACTACATACAATATACATGTAAATATATTTATCAAATATTCTGAAAGTTTCAATACATCATATAGATTCTTTATTAGTCAAGGAAATTTATGCACATTGCTAAAGAAACGTAGTTCTACATCTATCTTCTGCCTAAATTAAAACCATATAATATTGTAACTTGGAAAATTTTTACATACGGCTATTATACTCCTAGCCTAGAAAAGTACTAAGCATTATCAGAATTTTTGGTCTGATGTTACGTTAAATAATTTAAATTAATTTATTTTTCTATCTTTAGGGGCGCTTACCTTTATCGACGTGAGAGAAAAAATCGGGGACACAAATTGTCGGACCGTTCGGGCATCGAATCTAGAAGAAGAGCTCGAAGTGGCGGGAGTCGAGCGGCTTCGGGAACGACAGGATCTTCCGAGGATGGTAGTTCCGGGCAACAGGATGATTATGACACGGAAGAGGTCATCACGGAGGAAGATTCCGAGAGTAGTTCTGACTTTGGGGGGCCCTCTAGTGACGATGAGGATAGCGGAGGAGGTAGTCAATCAGGGGCGAGTGTAAAACCGGGAATCGATCTCGATATTGGCAACACACTCAGAAAAATACTCGATCAGGACTACGAACTAATTAATCACAAGCACAAAGTGGGTATACAATTTTTAATTCTTTTTGTGAGACTTGTGGAATAAGAATATCTTACGATACAGAAAAAATCGTTATAAAATTCATCATCCAAACTGAGAAGATAAAAAATTTAAAGATATATGATTTTTTGTAAGGTGCATTTTTTTTGTTTCAAACTGTAACCTTTTTGATTATTCACAAAATATGGTCGGTTTTTTTAAAATTCATTCACAATTCATTTTACTTAACATTATTCTTTTTAATTATTGCAGCTCGCTGTTTTACCAGCTCAACCGACAGTAGTCAATATACTGGAATCTTGGGTTCAACATTTCACGACGACACAGTTGACAAATATTCCAGAAAAATCGCAGCGCAACAAAGGGAATTATACCGTTGAGAGAATCGTAAATGATGTGAACATCTGTCGCGAAGTGGCGGATGGCTTAAGAATTTACTTCGATTTCACGTTACCAAATCTTCTTCTGTACCGGAATGAGAGGGAACAATACAATGCGTTTAAATCCTCTAGAATGTTTATGGATCATGCGATTCCAATAAAAGAAGAAGTTGTAGAGTAAGCGAAATTTTTATTACGTCTTCTACCTTCCATAAATTTGAGTCATCTGTAAAAATTAAAAATATTTATAACTTTGTATTTATTTCAGAAATCCAGATATGGTGATTAAAGAGGAAATCGAAGATCCTGAGTATTCCCATCTTCCTCCTTTCGGAGAACACGAATCCGAAGCTGACTGTCAAATGAAACCTACATCATCAAAACGCATATTACGATCTTGTCGAGTTAGCTCCATTGAGGACACTCGACAATTGAGATCTTACGACGACGTTGTTAAACAAGAACCAGGAAGTGTATCGAGGTAAGCACGGGTAGGATTTTCAGCATCCAAAAATTATTACCTTTAAGAGCAGTCATAACAAGGTGACCACCTAGATTTCGTACGTCCCGGATTTCTTTCTCAAAATCGAATAATTAATAACTTGAAAAAAATTGCAGTATATTCCTTTCGATTCCAAGAATTTGCCTCTGGTCCGAATTTTCATGGGAATTCACGTATTAATTAATGAAAAAATAAACAAACAACGGACGCATCTCCTGCGATAAAGCTGTTTTCCAACCTTTATTTATTTTTTTATCAATCAATGAGTAAATTCTTATGAAAATTTGGACCAGAGGCGAATCCTTCGGATCGAAAGGAATATACTCTAATTTTTTCAAGTTTAATTGTTCGATTTTGAGAGAGAAATCTGGAACCTGCGAAATCTAGTAACTTTGAGGGTTGTGATTGCTCTTGGAAAGACTAAAATAAGGATGGTGAAAATTAAGAATGCTGTATTGACCTTATACCATTTTTCGTAAAATTGTAGCAATTCGGTAATCTTTGATTGTTATATTTTGATAGTATTGCCAGTACGAGTTCACGATGTTCGAGTCCACGGGGCATTGTGACTCGCATGCCTACAGTCAGTTCAGCTCAAATAGGAGCTCTACTCCACGAATCGAACAAATGGAGACTAATGCCTGATTCGGCAAAAGAGGAAAATTCGCCAAGTCCCTCGATGTATTTCGGTGCGATACACTTGGCTCGTCTTTTCGGTAATTTTTCAGATTATATTTTTTATCTTTTCTTTCCCCTCTTTTATTACATTTTTTAATGAAAATTAATTTTCTTTCACAATCATTTTAATTTTTTAGTTAAATTACCGGACTTGTTACAAGCTACGGATATACCAGAAAAAAAATCAAAAGTTTTATTGAAGCATCTTGACATGTTTCTCAGGTAATCTAAACTTAATGCTTATTTTTACATATCCTTTTCAAATATGTTTTCTAATAACCACAAAATTTTTAGTTACTTGGAAATGCATCGCGAATGGTTCGGTGAACAGTTTTATACCCAAATCGAGACACGACCTATTCAACAGTAGGTGGATGGACTCTTGAAAATAGGAAAAAAAAGTAAATGATCAAAGGTACGAGACACAGAAATTATACTTTTTGTTTCCATGAAGAGTTCGTTAGGAGAGAAAAAAACAGATTGTCTGATTTTTAAAATAAATATATTTTCGATGTATATTAAATCTACAACACGAGTGTTCGAGAAATTCTTTTTCCGTAATTATTCAAATTCTTATGTGTACAAATAAATAGTTTGAAGATAATTGTGTGTTTCATTTTGTAATAATTGCACTAGCTTATGGTAAGACTTTCATGTTAGTTTACAAATGCAAAAGTGTGGACAAAGTATTTGCCATAGGATTCAAACGCAAGACTGTATTTTATTCATTTTTTAGCCTCTAACTCGTTGCCTCGAATTTGAGACTACAAGTTTCATAGAAATAAAACAACCCTTTTTTATGAACTTTCATACAGCATACCACGATCATAGAGTCCCTACCAAAAAGGTATAGTTGATAAGAATAAGAAGACAGTAATGGCAAACGCTAATTCGCATAAAGAAATTTTTGTTCGCTTATCACTCTCTGTTTGTACCAAAAAAAAAGCACATAAAATAGAGTTAGACAAAAATCTCAACCATAAGTACCCTTCAATTTTATCTTGTAATTATTATACGTATTATTTACAAAAATAAGTGTATTGTAAAGTTTTTGTCATTTTTTGTTTGGCTCTTTGAGCACTTAGAAAATTATCAAAATCCATCAGGATGGCTCACATACGTTGTTGCGAAATATCTGTTTCCCCTGTACTGGGAATATTTGTTTGATTGTCAGCTGCTTCTTGAGAGCGAATTGGCATTCCCATAAACCTTGGACCAGCTCCATTCAGTGTATTTCTTCTAGCGCGAGTTGCAGGGGTATCCGGATAATCTTTAAATCCATTGTATCGAAACAATCCATATCCTGGCAAGCAGAGACCACCGTCAGGCATTCTGAACCACCAGTGATAGGTCAGGTACCACGTTGCAACGGCTACGAGGCATCCTATCATTTTCTCCAACATGATGTGGTAGTAAAGTATCGTTGAAACTAACATGATATCCCAGAGAATCTGTTGGAGCGTCATTACCACAAATAAACCTCTGAGATACGGAGTTAGGATACCATGAGCTTTTTTCAAGAAGTCCAGATCCTCATCCGACAAGTTTCTCAAATGTCCAGAGCTCGTTTCGGTCGGTATGGATCGCGAATGCTCTTCTCTCACTATCAAATCCTTTATACCTTCCCAGCCGATGATAGCCTTGCCTTCCTCCGCCAGTATCAAGCTCGAATATATAAGAATAAAACTGTGTCCGGAAATATCAAATCCGCTCCAGAACTTGCCAGCTTGAAGGCAACTGACTTTGGTTTGCAACGCTGGGTCTTTGGTGCTCAGACAACGACCGTAATTGTTCTCTATGTGAATGAAGAGTCGAATCCAGAGCAACCAGGCGAACGTCGCTACGACTAAACGACACAAGTGTTTTATCAGAATTGGACGTCTTCCGCATCCAAGGGTGTGTCCCGCAAGTGTTACCCATGGAACGAGAACGACCAGTAACCATCCCCAACCCCACTTGACAAAATATTGATTAAGAACATTGTCCGATCTAGCAAAATAGGTTCTCGGCATAGGCACATAGTCCGCTATCAATGATATTACGAATATTGTACCGCAGTAGATGAGTACCCTCATGCGAAGATCAAAGAGCAATGGCTTTCGACATATGTGAAGTAACATGGTAACTAATACGAGGCCAACTGAGGTCGGTGACGTGGTTGGCTTTGTTCCGCCTCGTCGCTCGTCCTGAGCCATGCTCGGCCGAAAATTCATGCGGCTTGAGCGAAAGCTGCCACCCAGAGGACTCGAAGATCCGGAATTGTTTCCAGTCATTGAATGAATAGGCCTCCTTCTCGAACCCATACTTTCGAGATTGTTTTTCACTATGTTTTTTCTGTTTCAATCAACTTTCCAGAATGATCAGAAACGTGCGATTTCTTCTCAATTCAAATTATTCTCGCATAAACTTTTTTCGAGGTTATGATATTCATCACAATTCAAGTTTCCCTTCCGATGGCCTGCGTGGCATCTCCTGGGTCACCAGCTGGTCACTGTGTATATAAATACAATATTCGTATAGAAAAAAACACAAAATGAAACCGTAAAATATTTTCGGCTTGCGAATTTTTTCCCTTTCACTATATTTTCTTTACTTTGTTAGAAACGAATTCGAATGATGGATTTTATGCAACTATTTTCGTTACTTTACGCGTTTAAATTGCTAATTTATTTTTACTTCCACGGAAACGGGAAGACTTTGCTCTTTGACACGTGCACATTTTTGTACGTGTGGAATAAATGGTGTGCATGTGTTGTGTGTTACTTCTATTTTCGTGTGTTTGTATTCTGCTCGTAAAAGCTACAAATGACTTGCGTTTCAATATATGAAGTTTCTCGGTCGGAAATATAGCTTTTTTGTAGTATTTTTTAATGAATATCATGTTATCAACATCATGATAAATTTTTAGAATGATTTAACTGTATACGCGACGACTATCAATAATACGTGGCCTCAATACCAAATATGTACTTTATATTTTTATATAATGTTCATCGATCGGTTGGGCGTTTTAGCAATCTTTGTAAATAAAGGTAGAGATAGATACATACTTGTTGCTTTTGTTCCACGCCATCTTTCCCTATTGTCAAAACGTGGATCTTCGATTTTACTCATAAGTGCATATGTTTTTGTAGTCTCTGAAAAAATATTCACAATTTTTTCAAATTTTTTTTATCGAGCCAATCATAAAAGATACGGAATCTTTGAAAATTCCGCCCCATTTTTTTTCAAATGGTCGTAACTTCGTGAAAAACGATCCGATTTAACCCTTTTCGTCTGCAAAGGTCTTTTCGGCACCTCTCGTCTGCAAACGTGGGTCTTGGGCGTCCGGCCATTATAAAAATTCATGCTACTTCTCGAAATATTCATTTTGAAGTACCAATTGGAAATTTTTTGAAATTTTCATTTTTTTATATATTTTTTTGTTAAATAAATGAAAAAATTCGGAAAAAAATTTTGATTCACAAAAAAAATTTTAACTCAAAGACAAATTACGGTCGTCTCTTGTGGCAACCCATCTCCTCCATCCCCACTTTTGCCATATGCCCAGCAACCCCGCCGGTGGTATATGGGACGACGCATGCGCAAAACAGTCGCGACGTCATAGTAGGGATAAAAGTTGCCCGTAGCGATGTTGCCACAAGAGAGAGTCGACTCTGTAAGATACCGGGATTTTCCAAATTGGAAATTAAAGGGAAATAGTGCAGGTTCAAGAAAAATAGTATATTACATTACTAGGGCAGGAATTTCAAACTTCTGCCCGTGTAGTGTATACTATTTTTCTTTATAGCCGGTCGAGAGTACGAAAAATATTGAATCTACAATATATTTCGCACGAAAAAAAATGATGCCTGCCCCCGACTTTTGCGGCACGAGCGAAGCGAGTGCTGCTGGTCGGGGGGGCAGGCATCATCAAATAAAAAAACCCAACGTTACACTTAAAAAACTTATTTTGTTCGATCGTAAAAAATATTTCAATTGAACGAGCATGAACATTTTTTCTTGAATTCAGTAAATCTGGAAGCTTAAGGATGTGTACCACGTCAAATCCACAGTACATCTATTTGATTTTTCAACTTCATTTTGACGTCGAAATTTTAATAGCAATAAATTTAACCCATTAGGGACCGGAGAGGACATATTTGGACACAATGTTCATGGGCTTTTTTCGCATATCATTGGTCTCAGAAAAAATTCTTGAAATACCATGTCCAACGTAAAATTTTGTCCCCTTTTAGAATTCGCCCTCAGAATTTATCTAGCATGAACGGTTCAAAAGTTATTAACAATTTTTCACAAAAAACTTGTTTTTGCGGTACAAAAAATTCCAGTGCATTCCCTGATGGATTCTAAGCATTTTTTGTCTCGTACAACTTTTTCCGAAAGATGTTAGTTTTCGAGAAAAAAAATGCCAAACTATTATTATTGCGTACTCCAGATATTTTGTTTGGTATTTTTTTTCTCGAAAACTAACATCTTTCGGAAAAAGTTGTACGAGACAAAAAATGCTTAGAATTCATCAAGGAATGCACTGGAATTTTTTCAGAAATTTTTGGAAATTTTTAAAAATTTTCAAAAAATTTTAGCAACAAAATTTTCAAAATGTCACCAAAAAAATCTGAAAAAATTCCAGTGTATTCTTTG